>JAPXFQ010000494.1:600000-751397 GCA_028564705.1 Apricaphanius iberus | reverse complement strand
TTATCTACTGCATACATGTCATGATCATAACTCAAATTAAACCGTCACGTCTCTGTCTATGCTGTTCTTCGTATGCTCTAAAGCTTTATGTTCACAATCTAAGATGATCAGGTCAGATGTGTCACTGATATAGGAGTTAGTTTTTTTTAGTGCTTTATTGTAAAGTAAACATGTATTTCGTGCCAGCTGGCGATAAGTCACATCATCAGTTCCAGTAGCTCCCAAAGCATTGTGCAGCATGAATGTGCAAATGTGCAACATTTAATCATAGAGAGAAGTGTTCACACCATCATGCTCTTTGAAAAGTCAAACATATATCAAACTGTGATTTTTGTTACATGTTGTTTGATATATATGTCAAAGGGATTTTGATGCCTTAGATGCAGTTTCAAATTGCACCATGTTTCATTTTTTGAGACAAACGTTTCAACAATACAGCAGAAAAACCCTCCCATTTTTCCCTCAATATAATGCTGAAATTCCGTGCAAAATTGAGTCATCACAGGGCCATTTTAATTCTCAGGATTTATTTCACAAGCAGACACAGTAATTCAGCTGACGTAGGCTGTACTCAGTAGGCCAAAAAGTAAATGTTTAAAGATCTTTGCCATCTATTGCCAAAAGAAGCCATGCTAAAATGCAACATGATCAGATAATTTTTGGATGTGTATGGGTTGAAGGAACTCAAAAGAAGTGGAAAGTCGACACATTCACTAGTAAGAATAATAAAACTGTGCTTAGATGCTATCAACGGACCTTTAGTGAAGTTTAATTAAGAGTTTCTGTAATGATTACAACACGATTTAAAGGGATAGGGTGGATTTTTAAAATGGGGTTCTGCTCAGGGGTCATATGCGGTAAACATCTTACCTCTGTTAGGAAATTCTCGTTAATCTTAGATAATAGCCTAATAAAAACATTTTGATTGTAAATGCAAACATAGAAATTTATAAGCACTTAAACTCCCTAAATGTTTGCATTAGAAACTTATTTAGAGTACGCAGAAACTTCCAGTTACAAACCTTATCATAATAACTCAACCGTCTATGAGAGTTTTCTTTTTTAAAGGTGAACTGTAAAACAGATTATGTTTTTTATTTTTTATAATAAATAAAGGCACGGCCGAAAATTAACAAAATGAAGTCTATTCAAACTATTTCAGTTCATATTTCTAAGCTGCATTACTTCTGTTAAACTATCCGGATAGGCTTAAACATGTTGCGTTTAGCAATACAGTAGCTGTTTCACACCTATTGCTAAATGTAACTGTGAATGTAGAACAGCTCATTATCAGTATAAACAGCCACAGACTTCTTTAGGCCAATTCAAACATGACAATAACCATGAAACACAATCACAAGATGAAAAAAACTATAATGAGATGTTAGTTCATCGTGAAGAAATAGTGAAGTGGAAATTACGAGACACTGACTCATGAGTAGCCTATGCAAGTAAAAAAATAGTTATGATTCCAGAAAATCCGAGCTTCCCTAGTCAGGATTGTTAGATTTTTTTGAGAATAAATGATCTAAAAATGTTTTTAAAAACTCGGAAAAAAAATCATAAGGAACTAGAAGAATTTAAATGTAGCCTAATGTTAACTATTCTCATCACAGTTGCGGTTCTGGGCTACCATAACACACAAAATATAAACAACAGCCTCTAAAAAATATACATTTCTAAATTCAACTATCAAAGAGGCTAAAAATCCAAAACTTTAACTCGATCAAATTTCCTGCTCCACCCGTTAACCTTCAACCTTCCATGTGTTTCACGGGCGGTCCCTGAAGGCAGCAGTCCCTCTTTTAGGAGGGACTTAAAAAAGCAGAAGACGGATGAGAACGTGTGAACTCAAAAACTTGGTGTTAAACTTCGACATACAGCTTTCCTCATTTTGTTCACCCCTAAAAGGACTTTAAACACTTCTTCTTTAAACAGTAAGTAAAAATACAAAACACTACGAAATATTAAATCCGACATTTTATTCGCCATAGTTTTTGGCTGTTGTTCCTTTGATGTGACCGTTTATAACGTTTATAGAGTAAGAAAAAACAACCTCACTCTTTTGTGTGTGACGTTTTGGATTAAAGCTTAACGCAAAACTATTCTAGTTTATGTATGTTTAACTCACTGTATGATTTTTGTGAATGTTGATTTAATCGGTGGATGTAATTTGCCCTGTGATGATGACAAAGCTGATATTGTCGGTCGTTATTTATTAGCGGATCGTTACGGAGCCTCTCCGTTACAAACGACTTAAAAAGGTCAACTTTAAATCTTCTCAATTTGAAACGATGGAATTTATGACTTTGTTTTAATTTGTTGTCATAATTCATTTACATTGCGCAGTTTTCTCCCCCCCTTGTTTCACTACTATTTTTACTGTTTCCCTTCCCTTTCTGGGATACCCAATATAAACAGGACTATAGAAATAATCCAGAGGAAAATTTACGAGACGTTTTCCCTCTGCTTTTTGAAACCTCTTGATGTTTTAGTAGCTTAAAATGCAACCAGGAGGCGTTTTGCAATCCAGATGTTGCTTCCTGCTTAAAAAATAGTCACGTCCTCTTCTTAGTTTCTTCTCTAATTGCGTCCTATTTCTGTATTTTATTTGTAATTTCCTCTCTGTTAAATCGAGGAGCCTGATCGTCATCTGCCATGGCTGTGGAAGGTGGATTGAAATGTGTCAAGTATCTACTTTTTTTCTTCAACTTCATTTTCTGGGTGAGTTACAACCAATATTACCTTCCCCAGATACTTTTAGTTTGGAGTATGTGGGAGACTGGATGTGGAAATCAGCTACAAACTTTACCAACTTGCAACAGGATAACCCTAAGTAAAAGTACCAGTTTTACAAATGGGGGGTGGGTGGGTGGGGGGCGGGGGGGGGGCAACAAAATATATTGAGATACTATTTTTAAGACTATACTTTATGATAAAAGCTTAATTCTACTGAAGCAAAACTTTCACAGCACTCTAAAAACTCTAACCTGTTCCATACATCAGGCATCCTAGTTTTACTGCTAGATCTAGTTGATACACTGGAACGAATAAAGTGAAAACAGCCACCAACTACCAGTCATATTTTTTATTTTATTACAGAAAATGTAATCATTAATGGTTCCATTCAAATTCATAAAAATAAAATGCTTTTGAATATTGATACGATATTGTGAGATAAAATATTGTGATGTGTTTTAATTTCTTACATTCCCTACTATTTTATAGCCTTGTTACAACCTTTTTTGTAATGTTATCCTGACCAGAGGTGAAGCAGGACAAATAGGGATGTCCGTTTTGAGTCTTTTCTTAGACAGCCCTGTGTCTCAAAATATAACAAAACAGTTACCTGATAATACAGGATATAAACCTCTGTTGAATCAGCTGATGAACTCTCACATTAGTCACAGAACCCACTTCCTCCTCTTCCTGCCTCCATGTGCAAACTTGTTTACTGTTACGGTTTTGAAGTCCTGGATCAGGCGAAACCTTTCCCTCCTATGGTCTATTTGCAGTTTGGTGTGTTTGGGAGTTTCAGAGGTGGTAATAGTGGAATTCGAATCTTATGACCAGATTTAAAAGTGTTACTGAGTCATGTGATTTCTTTTAGATCAACATGTATTCAGTTTTCACTCATTTGTAGACCTTGCTCAACTTTTAGCAGTGCACCGTGCTCAGCCCTTTACGGCTAACAACCTCACAGCGATTTCAACTTGAACATGACCTTCTATAGACTTTCCTTTTCAGTCTCTAAAACACTTGTGAGTTTAATTGCAGTTTTATACAGGTGTAAGACACAATCAATGTTTACACGGCAAAGAACACTCTGGCTATCCCTGAATGTGCTTTCTCATCACGCCACAGAAAATTCCCTGCATGTTACTCAGTAACTACTGAATCAGTTACTTCTCTTCACTGAGCAGTAAATTTAGATTTGACTAAACCTTCTTTTGCCGGGTCAGGTCTTTTATTTTGGCACTTTGTTTCATATGTAAGGGCAGTAAGGCTGGTTAGTTTTTGTATCTGTGAGCTACTTTTAATTTGCTTTAGGACAAAATAGAGTTACGCATTCTCAGAAAATAAGGGACATTACATATTGATTTTGATTTAATTACTAGTTAGGTTTTATAATATAACCTGTTCTAGGATTTCGATGACCTTGTTGGCTCAGTTCACCTGCTCTCTTCACTCCTTTTTTGTTTCCTCAGCTTCAACCATTAGATGCCTGTTTCGTCCTGGCTCAAATATTTACTTTGGTGTTGTCAACGAGAAAAGGTTTTCAGTTCAGGCCAGGGCTTAACATGGGTAAACTAATGAACTGTCTGACAGCAAACTGTGCTGGCTGGAAATATTCAAAATATAAACAGTTTATGCAAGATTGATTTAAAACGCTGTAAGCATGAAAATGCTGCAGTGTCATACAACCTAGTTTTGTGATTGAAAGTGGCCTGATTGTCCTATAGGCGAGACAATTTTACTAAGGTAATTCAAGGTGCTTTACATGATTTGGGGATAAAGAAAAAGAGAAAACACGATTAAAGAAGGAAAAGCACAGAATACAACATTACAGAAAGTAAAAACAGTAATTAAACATGGAACACACACAAAATATTATACATATAATATCAATTCCTTACTCCAAAGCAGCTCTAAACAGATGAGTTTGTAGTTTTGATTTGCAGTGGTCAGGAAGTTTGTTCCAGATAAGGGGAGCATAGAAACTGAAAGCTTATTCTCCACGTTGGGTTGTGATTCTAGGGATGATTAATAGACTACATTTTGAGGACCTGAGGGGTCTGCATGGTTGTCATAGTGACAACAGATCTTCAACATATTTTGGTGCTAAGGTGCTATGATTTATAAACTGAGTATTTTGAAGTCTATTCTCTGAGCTACAGGGAGCCAGTGTAAGGATTTTACAACTGGGGTGATGTGTTCTACTTTCCTGGTTCTAGTGAGGATGCCAGCAGATGCATTCTGGGTCAGCTCTCTGGTTGACTTTTTAGGTAGACTTGTGAGGACACTGTTGCTGTGATCAATCAAGCTAAAAATAAACACATTGATGAGTTTATCATGGTCCGGTTGCAAAATTAGTCCTTTAGTCCTAGAAATGTTCTTCAGGTGATAGAAGGCTGAGCTTGTTGTTGCCGTTATGTGACCCTGGGGGTTCAGGTCTGAGTCCATAATTACACCTAGATTTCTAGCCTGTTCAGTTCATTCTAGCTGTATTAACTGAAACTGTGTGCAAGCTTTTGATCGTTCCTCTTGAGGTCCAAAAAATAATTACTTCAGTTTTGTTTCTGTTCAGCTGGAGAAGTTTTTGCACATCCAGCTACTGATTTGTTCAATGCATTCATTTAGGGTTTGGATGGGTTCAAATTCACCAGGTAACATTGTAATGTAAAGCTGAGTGTCATCTGCTTAGTTATGGTAACTAGCTAGATATTAAATAGAAGACGCCCCAGGACAGAGCCCTGTGGAACCCCACGTGTTATTTCTGTCTGTTCTGCTAAAAGGAGTTTATAAAACTGCTGCACATTTATTAATTAATTTAATCTATGAAGTAGGAGTAAGATGGTACACGCTGTTTTCATGTGAAATATATATTTTGTGCCACGTTTTCATCACAGTTTTTTTTTGCTATAAACTACTAAATCTTAATCTTTGAACATGAAGAAAAACAGTTTATTTGGGACAACCTAAATTACTTTGATGGTCATTTAATTTTCTTACATCTCTATATATTAAATTTGAAGGTTAGAAATTTGCTGGACTAGTTCAACAAGCACACTGGAATAATTGTCAGAATAAAAGTAGCAACTTGATGTTTATTGATAATTCACATGAAAAAATATAGAAATGCTGAACACAAGTTTGTAACCTTGATATACATCATCAGAATATAATGGCTGCTCCAGAAACCCAGATATACTTCTTTGTAGTTCTCATATAAAGTGAAGGTAATGAGTTGCTAGATTTTAACCACTAAGTGTTTGATATTTTTAACTATTCCTTTTCATCGGCCACACAATATTATCAGGCTGTTGTTGGTATGTTTATCAGTGGGTTATGATTGCTGTTATGCTTCGGTAAAGTTGGAAACAAAACATCACATTTACCAAGCTTTTGGGAACTTTCTTTATTCCGTATTAAAACTTTCCATCCAAAAATTTGCGAGGATAAAGGGGTCAGTTTTTTTTCATTATTTTCTGAAAAAAAATGCATAATGAGGTTTACAGTGATGGTGTAATCACCATTTTGACAACTTAGGTGGTTGAAGATATCACACAACTTATAATAACATTGAATTTTTATAGATTATGTGAAGTTTGTTGTTATAACAGATGGTGGGTTTAAAATTTTCTTTAAACTATTTTGTCGTTTTTTTGAGGGATGTTACTTTGTTTAAATGTGATCATAGCCATGTGTCGGTTGACAAAATGGCAGATTATTTCTATCTTCTACTGACGGCACATTTCTCTTGAAGTGCCTCCTTCTAGAGAAGCCATTTTTGTTTTTTTAGCGTGCTTCTCTAATAAACATGTTCACACTTCACTTCATGTACTTCTCTGTAGTTTGCTTGAGAGCTGTTCGGTGTGATCTGATTGTGGTCAAATAGATTACTCAAACAATGTTTGTAAAAGATCCGGACTGCTACAGTCACTCCACCCAGAAGACTGACAAAGTATCTGATCATTTTCCACATTTAGTAACTGGTGTGTGTAGTAAGTCTGTTTGGTCGTTTAGGTGCAATGCTCAGTCATTTAGCTTTGAGAAAATGCTACTTTTTCTGGTCATTGTTCCTCTTCAGCATTTCATACTTTTGCACTTTTTATTTCTTTTAAGAAGTTACTTCTTTTGACCCTGTGTCAGTTCATCTCTGCTTAGAGGATGTTACATACCTGTTGTGAAAAAAACACTAAATTGAAGGTTGTTAGCTGTTTTCTTGGTTCGATCACAGGTGAGAATCTGTCATATTTCTTAAGAGTTAAATGGTCAAAGTGAAAATCAATAAGACAATCACCAAAAAAGCGTATAAAATGGTTTGTTTTTGGGTATGCAATTGAAATAGGGCCCAGCAGTTGTGCAAAGTGACCAAAACCATACATTTTGTTATTCTTTGGAATCAGGAATCACTTTAATTCCTCTTACAGTTATAATGAAAATATTTCTAGATGTGTTCATTGAAGAATATACCTGAGTTTTATCTCAGGCAAATACCCAATGTGTAGTTTCATACTCTTTAATCACATTAGTTTGCTGTTTACATTTAAATAGCAAGGGGCAGTTTTAACTTTCAACTAAATACAGGCCTGGTGACATGAAAACTGAACTAATCTCTTCTTATCATTGCAGATATGTGGACTTGCGCTGATTGTCGTGGGAGTCATCGTGCAGGTTTCTTTGCACAAAAGCTTTCTGATCAGGGACGCCTCGGCCTCTGCAGCTCCTATTTTCATCATTGGAGTTGGCGTTGTGATTTTCTTCATCGCGTTCTTTGGGTGCTGCGGGGCCTGGAAAGAAAACTACTGCATGGTCACCACGGTAACTCCTTCGAATAACAGCAGAGCCTAACCATGACCCAAACTGGTTGTTGATTAGACAAATATTTCTATACATTAAACCGAACATGGATATAATATTAACAGAAAAGAGATCAACGGCCAATGTATTGGTTTTGTCTATTTGTAATGCTGTTTTTATCTCTTTAAAGCTCATCATTTTATTTTCAAGTTTAGAATAGAATAGAATAGAATAATCCTTTACCTGTCCCGCCAGGTGAAATTTGGTTGTAGCAGCTACAAAAAACAGATCTACAAACACAACAGAGCACAGAACAGAAACACACACAATTTTTACAGAGAAAAAATATTTACATCACGGACTTAGTTACAAAAACACAGTACTGTACAGTTGTTAAGATTAAAGTAAAGTTTAATTTCTGTAGAGGATCTTAAGAACCAAAACTTGAGGTCATGAATAAACAAGTATTATGAATCAGAGCTTTTAAAGCATAACTTCCCGCAGGATTCATCGTATACTAAGCAAGAAGACTTTTTGCAAAACATTTAACTTGTGCCTCATGTGCACTGCAGCAATAACAGCTTAAACTATTCTGGGAAAGGTTTCAACAAAGTTCAGGAGTGTGTTTGAGAGTTTTGTACCCTTTTTCTCTAAATGCAATCGTCAAATAAGACACTCGTGCTGGAAAGTGACCTGCCTGTTTTGGGCTGGACGATATAGACCAAAAGTTATACCTCCATATTTTTCAGCTGATATTCGATACATATATATCTAGATGTTTTTCTTCCTAAAGGGTATTGAAAAAACAAGCTAGACCTGCATCAAATGCAGCACAGGAACTTTTATTAACATACTGCTGTGGATGTACATTAGCAACAGTGTCAAACAACGCTCACAATGCATATAATTTCACGCCTATACATTTTTAAGCTGCAAATTGCAAAGTGCGTGGGCGGGCCTTTCTCTGGCGAATGTTTTAAACACTAGCGGATCGAGGTTGGCTGGACAGCGTCGACGTCTGACGCTCTGATTGGTTGGCGCACTGCGTCGAGTGTTTCAAAAGCTCAGCTAGCAGAACTTCCGCATTGCATTTGTTCGCTGCTTGAAACGCTTGAAAAATTGGCGCAGCCAAAGCACCGCAAAGACTCTGACGGACGGATAGCTTTGCTATCAAAAAGTATTGTTTTTGGTAAGGGTGGGCTGGTGTTGAAATTCAGCTTTGTTCTGAGAAGCCAATACAACGAAATTAATAGAGAAAACAGTTTCTGTTTGTTATTTTTAGTAGTCTACTACGCGGGGTTGCGTGTTACGTTCAAGTTCAGTGAGGACAGCAGGTGTAGCAAGGTGAAGTAACATGAAAAACACACAGAGGGGTGGCAGGGCAGAAAACTAACTGGATATAAATCAAATTGGGTAATTCTTACATCTTATCTGAAATTTTTTTCATTCTTTTTTTAAAACTCAAAATATCGTTCAGCCCTAGCCTGGCTCATAGCCTCCGCTCTATTTCCTTAAAGGGTGTTCTGCTAAGTTGAGATCAGGAATCTCTGTAAGTCTGTCAAGTTATTTTTTTAACGCCAAACTTGTTGATTCATGTCCTCCTTATGATTTCTGTCGTCCCCACAAGGTTTGGAGCATAAAACCGTCAAAGATAGTCTTGCAAGGTAGAGAAGTGTGATTCATTTACCCTCTGCTTTAGAGAGCAGTAGTTGTGTGTTTACACCAGTGCATCTTTGGATTGCACTTGGTGATGCTCGGCCATGTAGACCTGTTCCACCAAGCTCCCTGAGGTCTTTTTGATTCTGGAGGAAGCTGGTGACTTCTCTGCCTCAGTATCCACTAACCCTACTTGCGATATTGCACAGCCTTCCGCTTTTTTTTTTTCATTTTCACTATTCACTATCGCTTCCATTAGCGCTATGAGTTCACTGTGGGATAGTTAGTGGGTGAGTTAATTTACGGTTGGCCTCACTGTACCATGCTGGAATTTACTGAGCTCCTGAGATCAAGCCCTTCTTTCACCCATGTTCGCAGAAACAGCCTGTGTGACTAAGCGCTTGATTTTAAACATCAGTTGCAGTAGAAGTTATTGGAACATCTGAATTGAATTATTTGCAGAGGGGGCTTGAGTCTTCTGCCTGTGTACTGTACATTTACTCTCCTTCCTTCGCTCAATTCTTCTTTTTCAGTTTTCCATTCTCCTCTCGTTGATCATCCTTGCTGAGATTGCTGCAGCAATTCTTGGCTACGTGTACCGGAACAAGGTGAGTGTACACTTCAAGCTTTATCCGGTTCTGTTTTTTACCTATAAAAGGGTTGTCTTTAAATTTTTGCATCCGTGCCGTGTCCTCCATGTAGCTCTCAGTTGTCGTCCAGGACAGTCTCACCGATATGATCAACAACTACAAAAACTCCTCAGCTGAATTCAGAGACTCTGTGGATAAACTACAGAAGGGCGTAAGTCCAGCGGCGACTGTCCCAGTCACTGTTTACATTTCTCAGCAACACCTTTGCAAAATAGTTCTCCATCCTGTTGGTAACTCTAGATATGACAGTGCTTTCCATCCCTTGGCTCGGGTTACAGCTGCCTCTTCTGTAATCAAGGTTTTGTGTTGGCTCATTTGCAGTGGAAGTGCTGCGGTGTGAACAGCTCTGTCGACTGGACCTCCTTTAGTAGCGATGGAAACACTGTGCCTGACTCGTGCTGCTTGAACGTCACTAAAAACTGCGGAAAAGGAGCCATGACAGATGCCAGCAAAGTGTACCAGAAGGTAAACCTGAATGTCTGAATGGAATATCTTTGATTATTATGTTTTGGCCGCTGCAAGTCCAGGACCAGTAGGTAGCCTCCATGACTGGATAAGGTGGGGGAAGCTCGAGATTTAGTTAGCCGAAACCAAACACAGGCTGCATTCCACATAGATGGAATGTAAATATTAGACAGAAGCATAAATCCACTTAGATAAAATCGTTGCCGAAAGACAAATAAACATGCTGTTGAAGACTAAGTTGTGATGCATACAGATAGAGAGGTGTATGTGAGGCCTAATTGATGCCTATGCCTTACAAAGGACGTTGGCTTACATATTTACACAGTTTGTTAAAATAATAAACTTCGATTCATTTTAATAGGATTTTTTATTTTACCAAATAAAAGTGTCAGTTACTGTTGGAACAATCTGGAGAAGTGTCAGACTGAAGTCTGTCGCTCTATGACAGTCCCAGGATTGTCATGAGAGAGAATATTTCAAAGTAGCATGTCCTGGATGGCACTTGTAGTTGTTAGCAAGAACTGCTAATCCACCTCATTTGCTTTTGCCTCTGTAGGTAGCAGATCAGCTCGGGGGCTTGCGCCATGACACAACGAGGTGTTACACGATTTGCTGGATGTTAAAACGCTGACCAGAAAAAAATGGCTATTTTTAACATTTATTTCCCTCTAAAATTTCACCATAAAGCGTTTGGCGGTATTAAAAATGAGGAGCAATCTAGGTGGATTTGCCGTAGCGTTGTGTTATTGGCAAGCGCAGGCCTCCCCGAGCAGATCTACACCGCTCCTCTTTAAATCTCTGTCTGGCGGTGCGGTTGGAAAGCCGAGGCAGAGAAGCTTTGCAGTTGGGGATATGATTCCCGCCAATAATCAGAATCAGAAATACTTTATAAATCACAGTGCGGACATTCAGTTTCAGTTCAACCGGTCCGAGTGTAAACAAAAACAAAGCAACACAAAAACAGACAGGATCGGGCCTAACTGTGATAGCTGCCAGCAACGAGCGGCGCACCTTATGCAGATAAGGGGGTTGACAATAGATCAGGGTGGATGAGGAGAAAAAAAGGGTGCATCTCAGCGCTTACACACAACAGGGGACACGGTAGAAGTATGAAAAAAAACAAACACCTCAGCTCAACAAAGCACAAATTTCAGACAGTCGCAACATAAGAGAGTGGAGGGCGGGGGGTTGATCTCCTTTGCAGCAAATGTAGATGCAGCTCTCAGCTCGGCCCTGCAGCCCACACCACAGGATTGGGTGTGAAGATCAGGAGTTGCCTGACGACTTTGAAATCAAGGAGTGATGTTCATATGAGAGATGGGGGAGGATGTGAGACAGAGCATCCATCTATGTGAACATCCAGAGGAGCTTGGACAGCCGACATGTTGGGGCCAGATTCACATAACTGTCCTTTATTTGGATCCAGGACAGAGCTCGCCTTGTCTGCCTTAACTCTCTCAGAGGCAGTTTAGATCAGAAAGTTTTTCAGGCAGATTTAAGGTTTTCCTCTGGCACTGGCAGCGAAGGCCGCAGAACCGCAACCAGTTGCGGTTCTGTTTGCGTGACGCATGAGTCTGAGTGCTGACAGCATGCTACATCCCCACCTACAGGTCGGGTAGCTTGCCAGTTGCTACCAACAACTCTCGAAGTTTGCGATACACCAGGAGCCCACCCGCCCCAAACAGTAGAAAACCTGTGACTGGAAATCCAGGTACATAAATATCTTCTACATTCTTTACAGATAGCAGTGAGAGACATATGAGTTTCCACTTAACCCATGAATCCATCATAATCCATCATAGACAAAGCAGCAAGAAAAGACAGGGAAGGGAGATGGGATGAATCACAACTGTCCGAAAGTAAAGAAAGAGCAAAAATCCTTCCAGCTGCACAGCATCCAAAACCAGAGAATAGTTGTGAAAACATTTGATCAAAAGCCTCTAGAAAGAACAAATCAGAACTAACAGAGCTAATCACAGTTATGCTGATGATACACAGTTGTACATCTCCATGTCTCCTGATGACACACGGCCAATGGATGCACTTTTTAACTGCATTTTAGGCATTAAATCCTGGATGGCAGAAAACTTACTCCAGCTCAACCAGGACAAAACTGAGGTTTTAGTTATCGGTCCTGAGGCTCAGAGAGAAAAACTTTTACCAAAACTACAATCATTGTCTTTTAATTCTTCTTTACAAGTGAAGAACCTGGGTGTGATTTTTGACTCTGAGCTGACTTTTATCCCTCACATTAAAAACATCACCAAAATAGGTTTTTATCACCTAAAGAACATCGCCAGAGTCCGCCCCATTCTCTCTCGGGCCAATACGGAGACGCTAATGCATGCTTTTATCACCAGTAGAATTGATTATTGTAATGCCCTGCTTTCTGGTCTTCCCAAAAAGACTACCTCATGTTTACAGCTTCTACAGAATTCAGCAGCTCGTGTCCTGATGAAGACTAGGAGGCGGGAGCACATTACACCGGTCTTAGAATCACTGCATTGGCTGCCCGTATGTTTTAGGATCGATTTTAAGGTTCTTTTAATGGTCTTTAAGTGTCTTAATGGTCTTGGGCCTTCGTATCTGTCAGAAATGCTTTTACCGTATGAACCCTCGCGGTCTCTGCGCTCCTCTGGCAGCCGTCTCCTTATCATCCCCAAAGTCAGGACACAGACTCATGGTGAGGCGTCTTTCCATTATTATGGCCCTCACCTCTGGAACAGGCTGCCAGAGGACCTCAGGGCCGCAGAGAACATTAATGTTTTTAAGAGCAGACTCAAGACTCACCTTTTTAGCTTAGCCTTTAACTAATTATTATTTATTAATATATTTTTAATCGCTCAGCATGTTTTACCTGATTTAATTTTTAGTTCAGCTTTTAACTGTTTATTTATTAATCTGCTTTGCATTTTTATTATTTGTTTTACACTTATTGTTTTATACTTTATATACTTTATATTTTATTAACTTTATATTTTAATGTATTTTAATCTTTCTTGCCAGTGTTTCCTCTCTGGGGGCCCCCTGCATCGGGGGCGGTGGTCGGCTGTGGCTGCCTGGGTGCCCCCCAGGTAGCGCTTGGGTGGAGGTGGGGGTACCAGCCCTCCCTCCTCTGGGCGCCCTGGGTCGGAGCCTTGGCTGCTGCTGTTGATCTGCTGCTGCTGATGCAGATGGCTCCCATGATGGCGTTTCCTGGCTCATCTGTACTCAGCCCGCTTTTTGTAGCTTCTAAGTGTGTGCACTGATGATTTTATTTTTTGAAGGGGGGGGGGCTTGTGGGGTTATTTTAAATCTGTAAAGCACTTTGAGTAACTTTCTTTGTTTGAAAAGCGCTTTATAAATAAAGTTTGATTTGATTTGATTAATCCAACATGCTGCCAACATTAGCAGGGCTTTTCTAGTTGCAGAGAATATTCTAGAGGAGCATGACAATAGAAACCTGCTAGGGTCTGCCAAAGTTTTATTCCTCAGCTGTGATTTGCTTGTAAAACCACACCAGTGTGAATCTTTCCCCAGATGTGCAGGAGAAATGCACAGCTTCAAGTGTTCCCTATTAATGTCTCAGAGCGGAGCCAAGTTGGAAAGCAGGACGTTGTTTGGAACTTTAAGTTTGATGGGGGAGCCAAGATCTCTGTGCATCCATCTTTCTTTGACACAATCTCACAGAACAGCAGCATGTTAATGTCTGCTCACTTTTTTTTTTTAAAGGGTTGTCATGATGTCCTGGTAACCTTCCTGAAGAACAACATTCAGTGGGTGATAGTTGCAGCTCTCGTTATTGCACTCTTGCAGGTACGTGCCGGCGGCAAAACAAAAACATAGAACGTACCAATAGAGATGCATCATGTAAAGCTTTCATTGGACAATTTATTTTAGATTCCTATATCTGTAATGTAAAAAATGTATAAAAATGCGTTTCTTAGAGATTTTCCCAATGTATGCACTAAAGCATATGTCCCGAACCTTTATCTGCTTTTTTTATTAAAGCCAAAACAGGGAGCAGAAAACACCTTATTGTTTGCTGTCCATATAGACTGAAAATGATGGGAACTCCTAGTTTGATGTTAAGAAAATAAAAGTATGCAACTTGCAAGTTAAGGATTCCGATATCTCAAAAAAAAGATGTTAAAAAAAGGCATTCCCATTCCCGTTTTTATTTCAAATTATTTACTTTTAATTTTTACCTGACCATATTTCTGCATGTTTTGTTACATTTTAAATGAAGCTATTAGAGTCATGGTTGGTCGTATTTATTTCCTAGCATAATGTGGGGGTTAATGTTCATTTTTGTTGATTCTTCTTCTCTCTTCCAGATTTTGGGCATCGTGTTCTCCTGCTTGTTGATGAGAGGCATCCGCAGCGGATATGAAGTCATGTGATTGATATTCAAATAATAGATGGGTGGTGAGGTCCTGCTTAATGGGAACTTCATTTCAAAACAGTTATGTTCACGTTAAAGTTCCTGTATTAGTCACAGAACATGACATTTCTCCCTTCGAGCAAAATTGGGTTGTTTTTTCAGGTTAGAACATTATTCCTGCTTTGAAACGGTACATTTATAGGAAAATGTTAATATTCAGATTAAATCTGACGAATGTCTTTGGGTTTAGGGTCTTATCTTTGGCCTGAAGTTCTTTAATACAACATGTACTGTTGTTATTCTGAATGTATATTTGGGTCCTGTTTGTATTTTCTGGTGGTACTTCCATTTCTAATAAAGTCTCCCTAAGTTACCCGGGTTTTATCAAAGACAAACGGTAAAGAAACACGCAGCATGGAGATATTTATTGCAAAAAAAAAGCATATGCAGTATTGGCACAAAAACAACACTCAAAATATTACAAAAAGACTCAACAAGAGAACGAAACCTTTAGTACCCATGTTTTAGATGCAGCGTGCCAAAACTTCTCAAAGGCACAGGAAGCCAATGACAAAAGAAATGTTGATCTGTTTTGGACTTTTATGCAGAAATATCTGAAAAGCTTGTATGAAACTTTGCACTAAAATACATCCGTTTAAATCTCCACATGAACAAAATGAGGGGTACAAAAAGTAAACGTTAAAGTACAATCACAACTCTCGGCATATGTGTGTGATGCAGCCTAAATATATTTTTTAAAGGTCATCTGAAGTTAAACTTCTTTACAATGTAAGCAGACTTGACTGTCTCCACAACCAAGCATTACTAACCAATTTCTGTATTTTCTCTAAAAAGAAAACGTATTTTTACTCTTTTGAGCAAACTGGTCATTACAAGCATTACCCAATATGGAAAATAAAGTAAAAACAAAACATAAAGTGAGGTAACAGCACCAGAAAAGACAGCATGTTTGATGTCCATACATTCTGAACGCCGACATAAAAGCTCTCCCTACATTTATTACTACTGAAATACATCTGAATTGTTCCATAAATTTTACATATATATATTATTTTTTTTCTTAAGTAGAATAATCTTTGTTTCCCCATCTTGCATTACTAGCCGTGCAACAATGTGTGCGCTCAGACAAAAGCAGAAGCTATGCACATTTTAAAGCATAAATGATGTAGAAAAACAGGAACGATAATCAATTCTCCCCCAACATTACTAGTTTATATACAGTCACTTGATAAAAAATTCACACCCCTCAGTCCTTTTTACATTTTGTCACGCTGCAAACACAAGCTCAATCTATTTTTATTAGATTTTATGTGATAGACCAACGTAAAGCAGCACATAATTGTGAGGTGGGAAGTAAGCCTAATACAAATCTGATAAAGTTTGGCATGCATTTTTTCAGCCATTTTAGTATGATACACCTAAATAAAACAATTTGAATCTAACAGCCTTCAAAATTAGTGTGTAAAGTGCATCTAATCTCTAAAAAAAAACAGTCAGAGAACAAACTATGCAGTGAACACCAAGGAACAAAGCAGACAAGTCAGTGAGAATTTTGAAATATGTTGGATTATAACTTTGGGGAAGAATAAAAGCACATAATTTTAAAACTAGTCAAGATATGGCTGGGAACTTTGGATGAGCTGCAGAGATCCACAACCAAAGAAGCTAGTGACCACACACTTATTGGTTGTGCACTTCAAAGAAGAGTGGCAGGTAGAAAACAAAAACGAAAGATTGTAGGTGACACAACAGCAACGTGGAAAAAGATGCTTCTGATAAGCCCTGAAGAAAATTAAAACTTTTGGTCGACATGTAAAATGTAATGTGAACACACCGTCCATAGGATGAAAGATGGAGGCAGCAACATGCTTTGGTGATGGTTTTCCTCAGGTGGGACAGGAAAGCTGGTCAGCGCTGATAGGAAGATGGATGGAGTTAAATACGGGCCAATCCTGGATGAAAGACTCTTATGGACTGCAAAAGAACGAGACTGGGGCAGACTGACCTTCCAACTGGAAAATAATTGTTTAAAGGAAGAAAAAAAATGGGAAACCACGCATATGTATAACATCATATTTAGTAGCTATTTTCTTTTGGTCTATCATAAAATTCCAAATAAAGCACAATGAAAAATTCAAGGGTTGAATACTTTTGCATGACACAATAGTTAAGTGCTCCACAGATAATTAAACTTTCTGCTATGGCTCAAAATTACAAACAAAAACAACTGTTCTCTCTGATAAAGACGTGTTAACGCCATCTTTTCAAAATAAATTGATGCAGGGTAGTTTGCTCCTTCAGATAGGCATCAGTGTCCAGCGTTGGTGCTTCTTTTGAACCTTTACCAGGAAATTTTATGTATTTCTTTTTTTCCCCCCTTGCGACAAGAAGATGGTAACTCTTAGGAAGTTGTGCATTGCAACACAAAAATGACCATTATCACAAAAAGCAGGCTTCCTGTTAGTGACGGCCAGGAGTGAAGGGGTAGTTTGCAGACAGAAGTACGATGCAGTGCAACAGAAGTGACAACTCGGACTCTGCACAGTTTAAAAGAGAGAAAAAAAAGACAGATCTACGATTAGAGATAGCTCAACACATTTTCTTTATCTATAAAATAAACAAGTTTTTTTAATAAAAAAGAAAAAAATGTTTTTTTTACTGAACAACAGTTTTAGTCATACTGAAGCACCATCTTCATGTTTTAATAGGTAAAAATGTTCATCTTATACAGGTCGAAAGTGTAAGACCCTTGAAAAATGGCACAAAAAATAAAAATAAATCACAATATCTGCGTCCAAGATGTGTCCACTGCACTATAATTTGATCCAGATTTAAAGAAGAGCAGCAAAAGCAAACTAGGTGGATTAGCAGTGGAATAACGTCTCTGTAGCTTGGAAATTCGCATGTAATGAGACTGCAACAGTCTCTTCAGTCAGAGGCCTCTTCAGGTTCGTTGCAAGCCTGACTGCTACCAGATATCATTGGTGCCCACAGCATCACTGTCAAAAACGAAAACTTGAAGATACTTGGATAACACAAGTTATAATATTTAATTTCTCTTAAGGGTCAATAATCGGGCTGAACGATTATGGAAAATAATCAAATTTTTTCTTCAATATTGCGATTGCGATTTAATGTGCAATTATTTTTGTGGGGCTTTTCTCATGCATTTTTAAATGAATGCAATCAAAAATATTGTGTATTATAAACAGATTTTTATACATAATTTTTTCTATTCCATAAGATTATTTACTTATTTTAGGACAAAGGCAAATATTAACAACTTTATCTACTTGTAAACATCACACTCGAAGGTCATCGGTGTCGTTCTGCAATCAAGATTTTCTTCCTTTTGATCTCAGCTAATAATTCCCTCCGGTTGCAATGTTTTCCTCCTTGTGGTTATCCAGGAAGTAGGATGCTTGAAGCAACAAGCTCTGATTTTTAATACTCCATCTATCTAATGCACTTTCAGTCTCTGGTATGGCCCAATGGAGCAGTTTGATCTCAGGTCAGTTGTTGCAAAATACTCCGCTGTTTTCGGTGTGGCTTTACCTTTCTGTCGGCATTTTTTATACAGCGCAGGTAAAATGTGGCTAAAATGTGTTCGTGAGATTGAATCTTAGCTTATTCATCATGGTTAACAAAGCATACTTTTGGCTATAAAACCAGTTATAGCACGAATTATTTCAGTGCCGCTTTTTTATGTTCGTAAGGAGCGATTCTTTCAAACAGCTCAGTCAGCGATCCCTGTCTTCTCGAGGTTTGTTTACTGGAAATTGAAACACTGGTGGCGGTCAGTTTTTTCCTCTTTGTTACCAAATATTGTGTAGTGTTGGACTCTGTTAAGCTTTTGGTCATTTTATAACTGGTTAAAGTGCAGCGTTTCCTTCTCTCCCTGCATTGTTTGACCTGTTTGCAAGTCACGTGACTTTAGCAGATATGTTTACATCAAGTCAAATTGCAGCCTTTGCGATCAGGAAATCGCATTTTACCAAATCGCGATTTAATTGCATATGCAATTAATCGTTCAGCCCTAGTCAATAACGTTTTTTTTTATATTAAATTCTAGCTATGGCCGTCCTTATTTAAACTGGCCATCACTCTCAGTGGAACACGTCTGCTATCAGCAGTAGATAAAATCCTGGGCCTTCCCTAAATTTAATTGAGAAACTGTTTGATGTAACATGTTAGTTTAATGAGAATGGTGTTGGTGATTTGACTCCTTAAAACACAATTTCATTAATTATCTTTTATCTCTAAGAAAGAGTGTGTTAACAGAAATGAAATGGCTACACGGACTGGGGATTAAAAGAACAAACTCAATCATTCTGTGTATTTTCACTTTTTTTTTTTTCAGAGACACCCCACTGGGGGGCGCTGCACAGTTTATCATATTGCAATAACAATGAATGCAACATTTGGCAGTATATTATACTTCCAAGCAGTGTCACCTCCAGAAATTTTCCATAGGGGTGGCCAGATGGGGTCGCTTAAAATCTGGGGGTTGCACATGAAAAATATAAACCATAATTTCAGATTTCAGAATTGTATTCTACTGTTGCAATAAACCGGACTGTAGAATACCATCAGAAAGACTTAAGGAAATTCCTACTGATATGCTTTGGTTTATTGTGTTATATTTAATGTTACTAATGATATAATGTGCAGATAACATTTTGATTTGTGCAACAAATTTGTTCTTTTTTGCAATTATTATTATTATTATTATTATTATTATATCCTTTATTTACCCAGGAAAAGCCCATTGAGATTTAAAATCTTTTTTGCAAGGGAGACCTGGCCAAGATAGGCAACTGAGTTACATCTCATCATTACATACATACAAATGAAAGACAGAAAGACATGAACAATTAAAAAATAAATAAAAGGAAACAGATTGAGGGCCATTTTTGCACTTACAATACAATCTCAATTAAAAATCATTGACATGTGAGGGAGTCCAATTCAAAACATCTCAATTTTGACTTAAACACACTCAAAGGAATCAGTTTACTAAGTTTTAAGTCATTCTGCAGCAAATTCCAAGTGTAAGGGTGCAGATTTAACAAAGGCCCTTTTATAGTACACTAAAACAATTTAGCACATGTCACGACACATAGCCTATTTCTTCTTTAACTAACGAATATTTCTGACTTAATTACTTACTGGTAGGTTTTTTTGTCTTGTCTCTTAACCCTTAACTTTTAAAACTGTTGATTCACAGGCCATATCTGTCCAGTTTTGAATTTATAAATAAAGGACATTTTTGGATGATAGCCAACCCACTACCCCAACCAAGCTCTAGTATTCACGAAAACTTACTCTCATGTCTACCTCAGAATGTAGAGCAATGTACTCACATGCTCCAAACTTGTATCTATTTAATTGTGGGTATTGTAATGATCTCTAACATTTGTATATTGTACACTGCAATGTTTGCAAAAACCTTTTGAGTTACGCCTGCCATACTAGCAGCCATGGGAGAGAAAGAACACCGTTAAAACATGCAGGACATCCTGCACTGCTTTCTGCAGCAGCTGCCTCTGTTCTGAATTTATGAAGATGTTACATTATCACTTCTTATGTTTGAAATATTTCAATGAATGATAAAATAAGATAGAAATAACTTTAATAATTAGTTAGAATTGTTTGTGTGTTTTATTTATCTGTTTACATCAAACTTTGCCCCCCCCCCCCCATGTTGGGTCTGTCACTCAATGTAGGCCCCAGCACCTTAGAATCACATTCCTCCTTTTATTTTGACCTGACACTGTAATATCATCACCGGCCCCCATTTAGCCCCCTTTAAAGACTCTCTGGATACGCCCCTGCTCAACAGTCTTAATGAAATATTTTAAAGCTTAAATAAACATGATTATATAAGCATTAATATATATAATAATGCAAATATGAAACAATGAATTAAACTTACTTAAGAGTTAAACACAGCTGGTCTCATGGAAACATTAACAAATACCTCTTTTTCTTTATAAAACCACCGGAGCAAATCTTATGATCTTACATTGCTCACCTACAGGGGGATGCAAACCTATAGTGAAGCACAGATCAATGGGGAGACGCAGGAAAGACTTCTACTTTCAGCCCCATTCAACTCTTTGTTATTCCTACTCTGCATTGCTACTGCTGGTGGAAGTTCTTGTGGGGCTTGTGACAATTCATTACGGAGAGGCAGATAATTTTATCAATTAGTAAAATACGGAAGAATTACATGATAATAATAATATAGGATGATGGCGGGAAACAGGTAAAATAGGGGGTTTCTCGGGCAAAACTTAGGTAGGCTATGCCACAGGCACGCGCTGAGCTGGGCGCAACAGCGGGGGGGGGAGCTGCTGGCAGGGGAGAGTGCTGCCTATGATCCGGGGGCTGGAGTGGTTTACCTGCCTGGCTGTGATGAGATGCAGAACGCAATGAGCTGTTGCGCTCTAGCGCGCATAGCAGCAGGGTAGGGAGGGGCAGGGGAGACAGCTGGCCACTGTGTGCGTGTGAAGGGGGGCAGTGGGGTGGCCAGGAATGGCCAGGATGGCACCCTTGCTTCCAAGTGCCAACAAATTCTGTAAAACTCATTAAGAGCGGTGTAAATACTGTGATATCATAAACTTTAACATAATCTTAATATTCAGAAAAAATTAAATTGTGCTGCCCTAATTTTAAATAAATATATTGTCAAGTAGTCTCAAAAATGTTTACCTATTCTTTTAAGCTACACTGTGTGAATTTAATATTGTTTTCAAATATTTTTAAAGTATATCTTCACAGTTTGTTGTTTGGACTTGGAAGAAGCAGACTGTATTCATGAATCTTTTTTCAACTTGTGTTGGCCACCGAAAATGCAGCATCCGTTGATTTGCTTAAGCAATTTACACGTATTTGGATATCTTAAAGCGTTTTCTTTTTCCATGAATGTGAAGCCTACAGGATCTTAAAAAATTTCACGTAAAGATGTCAAAATTGTTACAAGTTAGTATATAATTATTGAAGTACAATAACCCTGCATAAAGATACGTACCTTTCAATGCGGAGGACACCTGAAGCCACTGGGACAGCCACTCACGAGACTGGTTGGTACCAAGGCTGTCGGCATTAATCCCCCTTACATAACAAGCCTGCAGGAGGAAAGCCTTACATCATCCTGAGAAATAGTTTTAGCTTAGGAGAATAAAACACAGAGAGTGACAAACCTGTCTGAGTTCTGAGTCACTCAGCTGGTGTGGGCCCAGCCGGCTGAGGGCTCGATCCAGATGGAAAACCTCCAGGGCATGCCTGTTCAGCCGTCGACCAATCAGGAAACCGGGGAGACGAGGCGTCAAGAAGAGGAGGGGACTGATGTGTCTCTGAAAACCCATAAACATAGAAAGGCGTTCA
The DNA here is from genome assembly GCA_028564705.1 of Apricaphanius iberus. Lineage (NCBI taxonomy): Eukaryota > Metazoa > Chordata > Actinopteri > Cyprinodontiformes > Aphaniidae > Apricaphanius > Apricaphanius iberus. Next base: position 729,329 of record JAPXFQ010000494.1, on the reverse strand, counting down.
GCAGAGTGACGGCGTATGTTTGTGAGAGCTGAGCTTTAGCAGAAAAGTTTGACTCACCAAATGATTATAACTCAATGTCTCTATAGCCAGAGGGGCTCCAGAGAACAGGCTTCTGACAGCCAGGATTTCAGACACTTTAGGGTTTCCTCCACTTTGCACCTGAATGCATACAGAAAGAGCCATAGCTGTAACCTACAACCCACAGAGCAGACTCTCCCAGAAAACCCAGCACACTTTCAAAAAGTCGGATCTATTTTGTTAGAGCAAGGACCTACACCAAGTTAACTAGTTTAACATGGTTGGGATCATTTTGAAACATTTTTAAGTAATATAAAAAAGCAACCAAACGCCAAATCCTTAAAAAAAAAGCTTTTAGCAGAAATTATTTTTTAATGAAATGTTTAAATAATTTCAACTATTTTCTGGGAAACATAAAATCTACTGCATATACACTACCGTTCAAAAGTTTGGGGTCACATTGAAATGTCCTTATTTTTGAAGGAAAAACACTGTACTTTTCAATGAAGATAACTTTAAACTAGTCTTAACTTTAAAGAAACACACGCTATACATTGCTAATGTGGTAAATGACTATTCTAGCTGCAAATGTCTGGTTTTTGGTGCAATATCTACATAGGTGTATAGAGGCCCATTTCCAGCAACTATCACTCCAGTGTTCTAATGGTACAATGTGTTTGCTCATTGGCTCAGAAGGCTAATTGATGATTAGAAAACCCTTGTGCAATCATGTTCACACATCTGAAAACAGTTTAGCTCGGTACAGAAGCTACAAAACTGACCTTCCTTTGAGCAGATTGAGTTTCTGGAGCATCACATTTGTGGGGTCAATTAAACGCTCAAAATGGCCAGAAAAAGAGAACTTTCATCTGAAACTCGACAGTCTATTCTTGTTCTTAGAAATGAAGGCTATTCCATGCGAGAAATTGCTAAGAAATTGAAGATTTCCTACAACGGTGTGTACTACTCCCTTCAGAGGACAGCACAAACAGGCTCTAACCAGAGTAGAAAAAGAAGTGGGAGGCCGCGTTGCACAACTGAGCAAGAAGATAAGTACATTAGAGTCTCTAGTTTGAGAAACAGACGCCTCACAGGTCCCCAACTGGCATCTTCATTAAATAGTACCCGCAAAACACCAGTGTCAACATCTACAGTGAAGAGGCGGCTGCGGGATTCTGGGCTTCAGGGCAGAGTGGCAAAGAAAAAGCCATATCTGAGACTGGCCAATAAAAGAAAAAGATTAAGATGGGCAAAAGAACACAGACATTGGACAGAGGAAGACTGGAAAAAAGTGCTGTGGACGGATGAATCCAAGTTTGAGGTGTTTGGATCACAAAGAAGAACGTTTGTGAGACGCAGAACAACTGAAAAGATGCTGGAAGAATGCCTGACGCCATCTGTTAAGCATGGTGGAGGTAATGTGATGGTCTGGGGTTGCTTTGGTGCTGGTAAGGTGGGAGATTTGTACAGGGTAAAAGGGATTCTGAATAAGGAAGGCTATCACTCCATTTTGCAACGCCATGCCATACCCAGTGGACAGCGCTTGATTGGAGCCAATTTCATCCTACAACAGGACAATGACCCAAAACACACCTCGAAATTGTGCAAGAACTATTTAGAGAAGAAGCAGGCAGCTGGTATTCTATCGGTAATGGAGTGGCCAGCGCAGTCACCAGATTTGAACCCCGTTGAGCTGTTGTGGGAGCAGCTTGACCGTATGGTACGCAAGAAGTGCCCATCCAACCAATCCAAATTGTGGGAGCTGCTTCTAGAAGCGTGGGGTGCAATTTCTCCAGATTACCTCAACAAATTAACAGCTAGAATGCCAAAGGTCTGCAATGCTGTAATTGCTGCAAATGGAGGATTATTTGATGAAAGCAAAGTTTGATGTAAAAACAATCTTATTTCAAATAAAAATCATTATTTCTAACCTTGTCAATGTCTTGACTCTATTTTTTATTCATTTCACAACGTATGGTGGTGAATAAGTGTGACTTTTCATGGAAAACACAAAATTGTTTGGGTGACCCCAAACTTTTGAACGGTAGTGTATAATGTACATGTGTTTTACAGCATCAGCTATATTTATTGCCATCCCTGATACGGGAAGTGGAAAAAAAAAACTTTGAAAATGAATTGATCATGTAGAAAAATGTCATTTGAGTACATTTATCTGATGGGTTAAGAAGAAAATAATCCTTTTAAGAAATAATTGCTTTTTAAAAGCCCAAAATGGGCACTTCTATTGACTTCTAATAAAATCATAAAAAATAACAAGCAATTTTTCAAATAATTTTCTAGGGTGACTTAATGAGTAATCTATGACCCATGGGGCATAAAACAAATATTTTCTGTCTTACCTTTGCAAACATAAGCAGAGTTTGCTGAAATGCTACTGTGATTTTAGCTGGAAATGTGGCCTTTGGTCAGCTACAAACACTCCAGGTAAGTTTTGAGTGAAAAAACAACATTATAGGCCCCTTGTTAAGTACAGTGGAGGATCTGTGATGCTGTGGGTCTTTTTCGGTTTCCATATTCATCAAGAAACTTGATAAACATACATGCTAGCATAAACAACTTGAAATAGTGGATGATTTTAATGAAGGCTCTGATGGCCTATTCTAATAAACAGAAAATGAGACATTTCTTCTGTCAGCAGGACAATGAGCCGAATATTTATGGTTAAATCAACACAGACATGGGTTCACTGGACACAAACCTTCTTCAAGGGCCAACTGAGTCCCCAGGCCTAAATCCTACAGAAAACCAGTTGGATGAGCTGAAGAGAAGAGAGCAAAAGAGAAGACTAAGGAGAACCTAGAGAGCTTGGACAATAAGAATATACAAAGATCCCTCTCTCTTTATACTCAAACTGTTACAGAAAACTAAGTGATGGCCCTTTCCATATATTTCCACCGAATAAATGTACTCAAATTAATGACAGATTTTATATACAAGATGTTCCGTGTGCGATTATGCTATTGCTTTACAAGCTGAATTTCATTTTAGGACACTTTGCTAGTTTTTACCAAAATATTGAAAACATTGTATGCTTTGTGCATAAATGGATTTTCTGATACATCTTCTTGCCTTAGCGCAAAGGTTCTTCAGAAGGCCTTGAAGATGACCGCTTTTAACCTGGTGGCTCGTATACTCGAGCTCCTTGAGCACCGGCCGGTGGTGCTGGACCCTGTGGGAATGGTTCAGTCTACGAAACTCCAACTGCTGTCGTGGATTCCAGAAATGAGGAATCAGCAGCTGACGAGGGAAAAGGTACCTGACAGTCACACAGAGGAGAAAGACAGATGAAATAGGTAGAGGTATAATGAAGCATAAATGTGAATCTATGTAAAATTTTGTAAACAACAGTTGAGCCACTGAATGCAAAGACGAGAAACTCACATCAGCAGAAAAACCAGGTAGTTTGCAAAGGGAGGAATGGATATAACCACCAGTGGGATGGCCTTTATTAGATCTCTGCGAAACTGTGGAGCACACATTGTATTATTTTTGTAATGATTTACATCTCTGGGATCTAGAAGGCAGAGAAATCTATCAAAATACGAAAAAAGATCAACCCTAATGTAAGTTAAACAGCTATAAATAAAACAGCATTGACGTGTATATAATTATTTATTATTGGAAGTGGCAGTTTCTGCATTTTAGGTCTGCCAACAAAGCTCTTGCTCCTAAACTTTGCACATTTCCTCTGAGGAAAAAAGCTACACTTAAAACCTAATTTGATGATTTAAGATGCAGTATGAATAATATTAGATTTAAAGGCATTTTCTCAGTGTAGCAGACACCAGTGTCAGCCGTTCTTGAGCAGAAGATGCTCCCGGTTTGCAACACTGGCAACAAACTGGTTGTATAAGGTTACAAAATACTACAGCAAAAGTGGTCAGTGTTGTTCCCTCTACAGTTGTTTTTAATCGTGTTACCGTTGTTGTCTTTTGAGAGTAAAAAAGGTTTAAAAGTTTTCTTCCTCAGGAAGACTGTTAAGATGCTGTTGTTGGTTCCTCATGATATAAATGAACAGATTGTCATTTGAAACACGTCTGAGCACTTACAGGCTTCAAACTACCAATTTTAATTTGGCTTTTGAGGGAATAAACCCCTAAAACTACATGAAAATGTTAGAAAGATATCGTACCGACAAAAATATACGTTTTCTATGGGGTCTTCCATATAAGCCACTCACCTGTCTGAGTTTTTCCATCTCCCTGTATTGTAAATCCTGGAACTTAACTCCATCAATCACCATTTTGATTTTTATCCTCCTCACATCTCTGGCATCCTGGAACAGCATCTTGAATCCTTGAACAAGTCAGTAAAAAAGACGTAAAGACGAGTAAAAAGAGAGCAGCTGGCAGCTATTATTTGTAAAAAAAAAAACTAAAAAAAATACACTGTGGTTACTTTGCAAGTTGTTTTCCCCACAGAGTAATTATACAGAGATTTTGGCTGAACAATGATGGAGCGTTAACGTTTCCCTTGCTGTTATATGTCCAGTTTAACTAGATAACAAAAATAGCTAAACAGCTACTACACTATTTCCAGTTCAGTTATTAAAGGCGGTGTCGCAAAGGACAGCTGTGGTGAGATATGAAACCGTCTGTTTTCTGCATTTGCTTACTCTTGTTCAGGGTGCTGGAGGGAATCAGCCGATACCCATTAGATAGCGCTTTTCACCCGACATCTGAGAAAAGTTTCACAAACTCTCCCTTGGATTTAGATCTGGACTTTGACTGTGTCACTTCAATACACAGATATGCTTTGATCCAAACCAGTGGTTCCTAACCCTGGTCCTCAGGCTGCACTCTATCATATTTTAGATGCGTCTCAGCTCCAACATGCCTGATTAGAAAGACTGCTTTCCCTTCACAGCAATACGGTTGAGCAGTATTTTTTATTTAAGGAGAGTGTGTGGCAGTAGGGAGAAACCTAAAAACATGCCGGACATTGGGTCGTGAGGGCCAGGATCCAGAACCAGTCATTCAAGCCCTTCCATTGAAGCTATGACTTTAATTTTTCAGTCATCATCCTACTGCACGTTTAACCTCAAATAATTAGCATTAGCAAGTTTCATTCCTGAGCTGGTCTCTGTTTAGCTAGTCTTAAATAACTTTATTCTTTATTCGCGGGGAGACTTCATTGCGGCCACAGGTGTCAAACTTCGGTTCTCGGGAGGCCGGCGTCCTGCAGGTTTTAAATCTCTGTCAACCCATCTGAATCACATAATTAGGTCGTTAGGAGGTAATTCAGCCACTTGATTTAGGCCACGTCCACACTAAGCCGGATAATGCCTTAAACGTATAATGCCGATAATGCCCCTATCGTCCACAATAAGGCGGCTTTGTTTGTGGTCTGTGGCCGGATAACTATTAGCCGGGTAAGAGAGCCGTCTAACTGTTATCTCAACGGCTAAATGAGCTAAATGAGTGTGTTGGACTTGGGACATGTCCAAAGGTTGCGGCCCTCAAGGACAGGAATATTAAACTCCTGATTAAGGCCATATGAGGTGGAGTTCAGAAACTAACCCCAAAAGCTTCTCCTACCTGAGTTGTGGAGCTCTGTAGCTCATCCAGGGCTATCATGGACCTTCTGGCTACTTCTTTGATGAATGCTCTCCTAGCCTGGCCTTTCAGTTTTAGCTGGACAGCCATATTTTGGTAGCTTTCTCAGTTGTATATAACCTAACCCTGCTTCCACACAACTTTGTCACCGTCCTCTCTGGTGTGCTGAATGTTTTCATGATGCTACTTGGTTACGTAAGGGATAATGCCCGGCGAGGTCTCCATTATCACAAAATAATGGACGACACGGAGGCGTAAACCGCTTGCTTCTGCAAAATCCATTAATTTCTGATAATGGACAACTCGAAGGGCATTATCCCACTTATACCATGTTCACTTACGAAAGAAAGAAATATTAATCAATTGATCGTCTTTAATGTGTTTTAGAGTTTAAATCGTGAGTTCTTTTTTTATATAAGTCGAGCGCACTATTTAATATCTCCCGTATACAGGCGTTGCCAAGCAACGTGGCCACAGCGAGCCGACGGCAGCAGTTGATAAGTGATGGGAAGTGAGATGACGGCTTTACGTTACGTGATACAAAATATAATTTCAAAAGACCAGTGCACTACTTACTGCTTGTGTGTGTCCAGAGGATGATGCAAAACTTTGCGATGAGTCAAGTGTGAAATAACGCTGAGTCCCCGTTGCCATTTGACCCAGCGCAATAATTAAGAACTGTCATCAGGCAATTTGACGGGACGCCTTTCCTAGGTGTACATTATAACTTTTTTAACGTACACCCTCCAGCCAATCAGAATAGATTATGCACCCAAACCATGGTATAATAATGAATAAACCTTTATGAAGGTAATTGGTTTCTACGCCTGGTGCTTTGAACTTTTTACTTTTCTCTAACATAGAAGGTGCTTGTGCATCAGTTCTTCTATTTCATTTTGTGTTTGCTCAGTCTTCTAAAACGCACTGTTTCATCCAGCTGAAGTGGAGTTTTTCCTCTCTACTCTTGCCACATGCTTGCTCTGTATGTGGACTTGCTGCAAGTCAGTGACTCAATACAATCTGCAGGGTTTCCCTAGGAGGAAATCATTTTAAAACAATTGGAATAATGATCTAAACTTGGTACGTTGTTTAGTAACTATGATCAACTGGAATGTATGTGTTGTGAATTGGCTCTGTATTAATGAACCAAATTGAATTGGATGCCCTCGATTTTATTTAGGACCACCAGTTTTATATTGATTATTCAGAAATCTGGAGCAAACTACTACAAGCAAAAATATATTGGTTTGTATTAAAAACAGATACAGGAGGCTAAGAAGCTTTAAGTAAAGATGAAGACATGAAGATGAAAACAGTGATCTGCAATAAACAGTGTAAACCCATTAGTAGTGTTGATGGGTGAGTAAAATGTCATCTTACCTTCTACAAAAGTGTGATAAAGTAGGAAGAATCGGGGAAATCGCCTTTTCAGGAAGCCTTCATATTTGGCATTTGCCCGCTGGAGTCTGGAGGAAACATATCGTCCAATACCCCGTCTAGCTTTACTAGAAGTGTACGGTCTACACAAAGGTAACCTGGGAACATAAAAACTGATATTAAACACGTAGAAGTCCGATCTTGTCACTAATAAGAGTAAGAAGGTCAAGGACACATGCAGTACATGAAGCGTTATAAACAATCCTGATAAACATCTAAAATGATCGGCAGGCAAACAACTGTCTCTAAATGTTCTTCACGTTTGATTATTTAGCAGGTGTGTAGCTAGCGTAGCAAACCGTAATTGATTGCGAATAAAAAGTGAAGGAAAATGGTGAAGGTTCCCGCTTTAAAGACAAACCTGGACTGACAGGACACGTCTTGGAAATAAAATCCATTTATTATCCTGTTTGTGTTCAGACCACTCAGTCGGGTCAAAGACAACCGGCTGCACAGCCTCAAACAGGAAAGCGCCATGTTTGACAGGCAGAAGAGTTACCGTAACAACGGTAATATACGGGAAAGTTCAACAGGGATCACTTACCGTAATGGATCGAAAAATAAACTTTTGGTTTTGTTTTGTTTGCTGAATGCAGTGTGGATTTTAAATAAAATTGTGCTACATTAATAACAATGCATGTTTAGCTTTAGTTTATACCTACATATCTACTCAAAATAAAAAACGTTAGCTGTAATTGCAATTCCTTTCTCAACATGTTCAGGACGTATGGAACACAAACCCTGCCAAAATGGATGATGAATGAATGAATAAATAAATAAAAAAATAAATTTGAAAACAAATAAATAAATAACTCTGGTCATATTTGTTTATTTACTTCAAAAAGTTTATTCCACTGGGGTTCACTCAAAAGTTTCTGCTGAAGAGCGCTAGCATTGGCTGGATGTCCTGTGTGTCTGTCACAGAGTTGAGATGCTCGGCCGCTGGAATCTGAAATATGAATTCTAATAAATCATAATGTTTAGGCGTTTGGGTCACTTTCAGCCATATATTTCTCCAAAATGCTAACAGGGTAACAACAGACTCTCTGTATATCGTTTTAAAGGTTCTTCTATGGAAGTAAATCTGTGCCATTGGATTTTGAATTTGAATTTTTGGTGCCAGTTTTTTTACATCCAATTTTTAACTCTACATTTTTTTGCATAATCTAAATCAGACTCAAAAAATTCAATGTAAAAAGAGTTGATGTCTGAAAAAAATTCAATGCAAAAAAATCAACATCAAAAGATTTCAATGTAAAAGAATTCAATGTCTAAAAAAATTCAATGTAAAAAAATTCGACATCTCAAAAAATTCCGTTAAATTCAGTGCAAAAAAAATTTGATGTCTAAAAAAATTCAGTGTTAAAAAATTTGTATGTCTTAAAAAATTCAGTGTAACAATATTCAGAGTCAACATCTGGGGTAACCAAGGAGAAGCAATCGATCCCTGTATAAAATCATCCTATATCAAGCCGATCCAGTTATGCACCATTGGTCATGTGGATTGGATAGAAATTTTCTCTCATGATTGGCCATTTCTTTTAGGGGCTAGTCCCGCCTTTTTAATTAATTTGCAGATGGCCTTTCATTACGTATTTTTAAAAATCTAATTGCAAAATCTAAATCATTTTAAAATTAAAAGATAAAGAATTTCTTTTTGCATTTGCTTGCAGTTTTTTTTTTTAAACGGGTCCTTTCTCAACCAAAGTTAAATAAAAATAAATAAAAACGTCCTTTTTACCAATAAATAGGTTTTGCAACTTGTCTCGCATGATTGGCTATTTATTTTAGCTTTCAAGGACTAGTCCTACCTTTTCTTGCCTCTGATTGGCTACAAGAATTGGTGGCGATCCTATATTTACCACTTATTTGTATTCTAGCAGCTACGTGATGCCTGAGCTGATAGTTGTACAACCTGCAGCTGTTGCACATTACAAGACACCACTGGGGGGAAGAAAGTCTCTCATCCCATATGAGAGCACACATTTATAATAGTCTTGTTTTGGTTCTTTTGGTGGAAAGACTAAGAATTCAAAATCAACCCCCCACTGACCGGAGCTTACTTGAACTTCACCAGCTTCCTGTTTCGGCATCACTTGACCAATGGAGTGTAACTTGATTAGCTGGATGTTAGATGATTTGATACAGATTGATTGCTGCTCCTTTGTTACCCCAGATGTTGACTCTGTAGTTTTACATTGAATTTTTTTACACTGAAATGTTTTATACATTGAAATTTTATAAATTTTTTGAGATGTTGAATTTTTTGACATTGAATTTTTTTCACAGAATGTGTTTAGACATTGAATATTTTGAGATGTTGAATTTTTTGAGATGTTGAAATTTTTTTGACGTTAAATCTTTTTTACATTGAATTTTTTGAGATGTTGACTTTTTTGAGAAATGTAAAAAAAAAAAGTCATAGGCTAAAAAAATTCAGTGCTAGAAATTTGATGGCTTTTAGAATTCAAAGTCTGATTTAGATGCAAAAACAAATTCTTTTTAAAATTGGATGTAAAATAAAATCAGTGCTAAAAATTCGAATTCAAAATCCGATGGCACAGATTTACTTCCATATTTATCTCAAATCAAACTTTATTTATAAAGTGCTTTTCGTACAGAAAGAATTGCATCTCAAAGTACTTTAAAGACTAAAATGACCCCACATAAACCACATTACCATGCCTCCCTCACAGATTTAAAAGCATGATCAATGTTCTACCTCCAATATACCTCAATCCCCAGTCCTCAGTTGGACCTGCAGCAGAAAGGCACTTCTCCGGTCGTCGCCAACGTTCCCACACACCGGGTCTTAGCTCAGGCAATTCAGTTGTTGCCCTCAAAAAGAACAGGAACAGCCCCATTTTTAAGCAGCCTCTTTCCCCGTGGTGTAATTGTACCGTGAAGAACATGTACATTCAGGAACGCAGTGAGTGACGATCCCCCAACCCATTGAAAGGCGACTCTCATTTTCCGGACACTGAACAAACACATTTTTCCTAGCTTTCTCTGACAAAAAACCAGATTGACAGGACTGGGAAACGACCGGAAGTCCCGTCTATCACACACTTGGAGCGGAAGTTAGTGGCCGCCATATTGCCCACTTGGCCAAGTAGCTACAATAAACACCTAATTCATCTGTATTATTTCATTTAGATATTTAAAATGACATTCATTGTGGTTTAAATGCATTTTACTGGGGGAAAAATTTAGTCATAAGTAAACAAAGTAAAATTTAACGAGGGAAAAATCTAGATCTTAAACCTTTTAAAAAGTATATTTTAACTGCCTCAATCAAAACTATTGTAACGGAAAAATGTTAATGCTGAGACATTTAGAAAGGTTCAATCCTTTCTCAGCTCTTAGACAGCTGTTCTGATTCTAAGGTACAAACAAGAACCAATTGTATGTAAACATCTCATCTCGACTTATGACAACTCTTATCTGGTGTTACGCTTATGACAGCTCCTGTGAATGTCTTTCTCAGCATTATACAAAGTGTTCCTTATTGTCATCTATAGTCTGATTGTCCAGTGATCCTTCTGATCGTTTACTGACTACTAAAGTGAGACTTCCTCTTCTATTTGATTATTAAATCATCTGTATGATTGGTCAGAAGCCGATTCCTTAGGTTGTGGCTGACTACTATATATACAGCCATGCATCTGTGCTGAAGCTCGGGGGTTCTCAGCAGTGAACGTAAAATATAGTTAAAGAAATCTGCGCATCACTTAAAGTGATCAGAGGGAGGTGTGAAAACTTATGTAAATCGACAAGACGGCCTTCGGATTTTTCCGTCTTGAGAACATTATAGAAAATTTTAATTCCATTTTTGTGCACATTACAATTTTATCAGTAAAAAAATGTGTGTTTATTTAAACAGTCTTTCAATCACATTATGTAAAGTTGTTTTAGATTATTTAATTTTAAGACGTACTTTTAGAATCTGTTGGGTGGTTTTAACAGTTTGCTAGTTTTATCAATACTTTGTGCATTAACTGGCCCTTTAAGGACATTAATCAGCTTTATTTGGCCCAAAATGGAAATTAGTTCAACACCGCTCTGCTACAGGATTAGTAGTAGCCCTCTTGCACACACATACCTAACTATTCAGTGACAGTGTTGAAGCAAATGAACATGGATATTTCTGGATATGAACCTGCTAAAGAGCAACAGTTCCATTTCAGCATTAGGACCCCCCAAACTTTAAATAGATTAAACAAGATTCCCCATTCTGTAGAGAACCTTGATTTTATACTGCATCACAATAAATCACTCAAATAAGGGTTGATTTCAGTAACTGACTCTAGAAATGAAGCTTATTACTTTCCAACTTCCACCCATTTAAAGAATTACGCATTACAGCTAAAGAAAACCCAAAATTTGTCGGAGGGTGAGCCACAAAGGCAGCTTCTAAAAAGGCAGGCTTCCAAGCATTTTAATGGAAAGCTCAGGAGGAAGAAATTGAAACTTCATATTAGAGCACTTTATCTCCACTCGTTACATGCTTGCTTAGGATGAGGAATTGCTAAGGACCTCTGTTTTTCAGTTTTGAGAAAGCTACACCTAGAGGGACTTTTACATTTAGGATTGTGAAGCAAAGCTTGTTCAAGCTCAGTGAGAGGATTCTCAAGGTGTGGACTGAGGCTTGAGTCAACACTTCGAGAGCCACCAAATAACATATCCAGGACATGGGCCAAAACTGCTGCTGGTGTAAAGAGAGTCCTGAACAAGGGCCCGTCAGACTACAAATTCATTGATTGCTCTCGAAACCTTTCCCCCCAGATTAAAACAAATGTAACACTTTATTTTTAAAAATCTTAACATTCAACTGCTCAATAAATCAAGACATTTTCTAATTTAGGACGTGCAGCAACGGGACAGCTCCAGAGTTTACACTAACTGGACCAGGGGAGATTTGCAGGTGCCCTGAAATTTGGGCCAAGGCTGTTATTCGGTTTGGTCTCCATTCTGCAGAGAGAACACAAAACAGGTCAATATGAGGGAAAATGTGCACAGAAGGTGCCCAGGTCAAGCCCACCACTTACTGTGGCTTCAAGCCCAAGTTGACACCCCACACAAATGGAGTTTGAGTCTCATCGACCTCTGTAAAAACAAAAACAAGTTACCTTTACAATAAAAACTGATTTAGTGCATTATAAAATATGCATGAGAACACAACTTCCTTTATTTATGTCAGATATGGAACAAAATTCATCTAACCAAACATGGTCATACATTTTTCTGTGATCATTTCCCAACAAGTTTGTAATTTCATGAGTTTTAAGGGTCTATTAAATATTTATGCACACCTTGATTCAGCCTGATGACCTCAATAGGTCATATCCTACATCTTTACACAGATAAAACCATCAAGTAATTACCGTTTGTCCAGTTTGTAGTGAGAAAATATGCCTAAAATGCCAATTGGGTCAAAATGCTCTTCAAAATTGTGCACATGATGTATTATGATCTCTACTAAACCTTCTAGTGTTTTAATCTTACCTTTGTCCCAGTCTTCGGTCATCTCCGGGCTGACCCAAGTGTTGACAGGGACTTTCCAGCCAATTTGTTCATCTGCTCTTCCAGCTGTTTTATCAAAATAATAAAGCACACTAGTTACACTGAAATGCACAACACAGCAGCTCTGGATCACTGGACAGAAAATGAAATGAACTCACCATCTTCAGGTTCCATTGAAATCCTGTCTTCACAGGTTTTAAGGTGGTCAGTAAGTTCATCCTTCCGAAGCAAGTGGCGAGCGTTGTAAGGGCATGTTTTCAGCTCCTTTGCCAGCTTGGGGTGGTTCTTTGATAAGAGATTACATCAACTTATTAATCAGTTGCAGAAAGACTTATTAAATTTACCCTTGTTCAAAAATAAAAGTATTTAAGTTACTCAAATTTCCAAAGATCGTGGAGGGTTTACTGCAGAAATGCTGCATTAATGAACAGTACAAGCAGGAGGTCACTGCAGTCATTTCTAGAAAGATTTACATTGTATATCAATCCCAATCTGCAAGTCAATCAATCCCTCTCCACCAGTACTTTCAAAATCATTGTAAAAAATATTACTCCAACTAAACTAACTCTTCCAGCAAAAGAGAACGAGCAATGATGTCATTCTGGGGTTTAGGACCCCAAATTGCCATAAGCGAACAGACGTATAGATAGCGAAAGTTACAAAATTGATGATTTCGAACGGTGGAAAGTCGAACTTAAAACATATTTGCCGTAGAGGGCTGTCTGTGTCCGCGAAGTATAAGAAAGAACTATGAGCACCAGCGTGTGTAGCTACAGTGCAGAAACGACTGATTGTTTTTGACGAAGTGGCGTATTTCAGGTTGATTATTGTTGACATACCATAGTGACAATCCTGGGCCAACAAGCGCTGTTAGATGGCGGGGAAGAAGGGAATGTCATGCAGAAGTGGTCTCAGCTACTTTTCATCCCAGAGCTCAGAGTCTAGATGTGCAGTATCATCCTATCGCAGGGATTTTTTGCTTGTTAAATATATACGTGCTATGGCTAGCAGTTAGCACCTAGCTTATTACCTTCCATCGGGCTTTTAAACTCTTACAATGTGTTTTCTTGAATGGGATTTTTACTTGCTAGAAGCCGTAAGAGCCCGGATAAGACTGATGCTCTACAACATTAATCGTTCACATTGACGTCCAGTAATAGGCTATGCAAAGCCTTCATGCAAATTAGGGCTGGGCAAAACCATTATTTTTGTAAACGATTACTCTGGCAATTATTTTTTCGATGCATCGAGTAATCTAATGACATCTTTTTCAATTCGATTTTGATTTGATTATCGATTCACCCATTTGATTTGTATAGAAATTTGACAATTTATGCATTTCCATGAAATAAACACATTTCTTCATTTGAACAGATTTTAATTGTAAAAAAAAAAATCCCAAATAAAGTTGTAGTAGTACAATCTTATGTTAGAGGTTGCATTTAACAGGAAGTTAAATGTTGTGCAAAGAAACCATATAAAAAGGAGAGAAAAGATACCCCCAAAAATATTTAAATAAACAAAGTTTAACATTCACTTTATGCAAAAAAGTGCTCTTGATTCACAAAAAGCATTTATTTTGCTGCAATTTCGCTTGTTTCTGACATAAGATTTGCAAGAGAGAGGGAGGCGCTGTTCATTACAATAAAACGCTGCACATATTTGTAGTTTTTAGATGGCAACTTTGAATCCGACAAACTGGAGGAGCATGAAGTAAAAAAATAGTATTCCAACAGGATGAAGCATTATAAAACGTGACAAGAGTTTGTTGTCGGTTTGCTTCTGCAAGCACTTAAAACAATTTTGTATAACGGTCCACGACGGCTACGCTTAGCAGGTAGTGCATTACAGTTGTTAAACATGTTTACCCCGACCAAACAACACTCGGATTTTCGGCTTTTGCTCATAATCAGTCTGTGAGCATTCTGACTCACTCTGCCAACACGGGTCACTAATAAAAAACTAAACAGATAGCAGTAACATACAGCAGACGTAGCTGTGTATGAGCATATGCCCTCTACATGGGGGTTTTTGGGTGATTTATAGGGTAAGATACATAGCGGTCGTAAAAAAGTTGAAAACTTGCAGTGTTTAATCATTTCCTGGAACTGCTCCTGGATGCCTTTGACCCCAACGTATTTTACGTGTTGACGTAAACGATTATGTTGATGGATCGTCCTAGCCCTAGTGCTGATAACTATGCTACCAAAACCAAAACTGTTAGAACTAGACTATCAAAAGAAATATCGCACAAATAACATTAAATCACACATTTCTTACCTGGTTTATCCACCTCACACATCCATTCGGATCCTTCTTTTCTGCATGTAATGTATATAAAATAAATGGTGGTTGATTACAAGGGTCAGTATCATTCATACAAGGGTTCGTTTTGCATTTTTCTCCGTTCATTGTGGTAACTACCGTTTCTACAGCCAACCACAACACGATGAGTACCCGGTATACTCAAAAATTTAGCGAAAAACAACCTTAAAGAGGCTTTAACAAGATCCGTATGAGCACATGTAACACACATGCATTAGAAGTTTACAGTCCAGCCGGGTGTTTGTTTGGGGTCCAAGAGCCATGACCGGGGGTCCAAGCTGCATTTGTGAGCGCACAGGTATGTTACAAACACTGCACTACCTGACTGGTGAGTTCTCCATTAGAGTATGCGCACAAATATCATGCTCTGAGGGTTTTACCGAAAACCGGCTTTTTATTGGCTTTTATGGGTCATTTCCTGGAGATTCAGTTATGACATAGCAGAACTCGCCCCATTTCACCTTGCCGACATTATAGATTTACACAAGTATTTATATGCTTAGGCGCAGGATTCTTTAAAAGGCATGTAGGATTTTTGAAATCAACGCCCTTCTACATTCTAAGCAACTTACATTAAATGTTGTTGACACGAAAAATAGTTTTTGAAGCCCCAGAAACGCGATTTTCTGATCAGGCGAATAGGAGAAATCATGCTGCAGCCGATAAAACGTTTTGAAAATCATTTGGGAACTTTTATGTTTCTTGTACCATACCTATAAAGTTACAGAATGAGCAGTGCAGGATTGAAAAATGAAAAGGCATTTTGGATTAGTTCCCTTTAATTTTATTCATAAGTCAAAAATGGCAGCAAGAGTGAAAAAGAAAAATAATTCTTCCTAATCTATTTTAATTAGATTTATTTTACACATATGCTTCCATAATTCCCTACAGCCTCAGGCTATAAATAATATTAAGGAGCCAACAGCTTGAATGAACAGCCCTCAAGGGCTTCAATAGCAGCAAACATGATCTGGCAGAGACAAAATATTTTAACTAAATAAAATGAATTTATTGGGTAAATCTGCAATGAGTAAATAGTTCATCTCCGCCAGAGAACTATTTTTAAGTCACAAAACATGACTACAGTTTTCTCATGAGTGCATGTTTAACCCACTCTTTGCCAACTCACCCGTCTGCACTTAATGAGGTGATAGGGGAATCTACAGGAGCGAATTTTGTGATTGGTATCGAAAGGACACTGCAGCAGATGGTCCGGATCACAGTTCTTATCTAGAGGAGTAAATGCATTATTTATAAAGACAGAAAACTGACATATGTTGCAAGGTAATAAATAAGTCACATTTTTGTTTTACCATAATTTTGTTCCTGCTCTTCACAGGAACTCTTGCTTGGGCCAGAGCCGAAATTAGGATAAGCTGCCATCTGGAGCGCAGAATGACAAAAAGTTGGGAGGAAATAAAATTCATATTAGAATCAGGTTTTAAAAGCCTTTGTGGATGTTAAATGAAAACCTTAAATACAAAGCCAGACAAACCCCAATTAACAGGGGATAATGGTAGATATAATTAAAGTTGCTTATAATCCTCCTGCTTCAATATAATGAGTTCCATCCATCCATTAAACCATCATAATTCGTGAACATTACAAATCATAAACGAAGTAATAGTTATCGGATAAGGCCACAACAGCTAACTCTTTTGCATCCACAAGTTTAGTTTTACACAGCTAACTAAAAGTTTCACTGAGCCCAAAAAGCGCGCCCTGTAGCAAATATTTTATCTGGTTTAATTTATTTCGTTCCAGTTGAACAAGCTACAGTTTTATCTATAACACATACATTTAACCACACACTTGACAAAAAAAAACAACGTGAAATTGCCGGCCTGTAGCAGCAGCAGGACATGCTAACACGAACTAGCTTTCACACTAATGACGCTAGCTTATTCTTCATTCTTATGTTACGATAAAAAACTGAGTTAAATCACGCTTATATCAAGTTATATCTATTCAAAAGGTTAAAATGATGTAACTTCACCTCACAAAAACTAACTCTGGAGCTCTTGTCCACAAACTTCGTCGTGTACGTTTCTCTCTCAAAGGCAAGTAGTTAATGGCGAAGCGCGTGGCCCACCTCCGGCTTTATAGTCGCTGTTTAGTCACGTGACTTCTCTGACTCCTGCGACTGGCTTAAAATGCCACTTTATCTTAAATTTCACAGTGACTCTCATCTTTGTCCTCTGCAATGTATACAAGCTGTGATACATACTTAAATGGCAAATTGTGTTTCAATAATAGTTTGTTTTGTACGTGCTTCATTTTATTTGGCTCGAAAATCTGATCTCGTTCCCATGAGCGACATCACACTTTCGACTCAAGCGATGTTGTGTTTTAAAGGTACACTTAAATCAAAAAATATTTTTGCCAAAATGAAATTAAAGATTGTTGTAACTGATAACACCCAAGTATCTCCAAAGAGCCCATGATGATGACAAGACCAAGGATCTCCTGTAGCAGTCAGTCTTCTAAGCTCCCTTATCAGTGCTTTTTAGTGGGTCATATTGTTGAATTATCTATAGTGTTTGAAATGTTTTGATATTTGACCATCCTTCTGAAATGAAATTCTGTAAATTAGGCACTATATCCATGTTTATTTTACCAGTTTTTATTGTAATTAAAATCAAATGTCACACACACTCAACTTTATAGGCCTATCTCAATGTCACCAGGTGATGTTGAACCCATCCAAACTCTTTTTTTTTTAAAAGTTTTTTCCCCATGGTTATTTCCATTATTTATCACCCAGTGTCCCTAAGTAAAATCCTGGGCATTGGTCTCCCTCCACCAACCCCAGGAGGGCACTGGGCTCAAGCTTCCTTCATGCTTTGAGGAGTCCCTTCTTTTCATCTCCAGGATATAGCGCGTGGAAGGATCACGTTATTCCAGTCAGATCCTCCCCAATCCATCAGGTGCCCTGGTCAGCCAGGAGGGGGCAGTGTATAGCCCAGAACAGGTGCATGTTTTTGTTGGAGTAGCTCACATTAGCTACTCAAGGGAACACGGGGAGAACATGCAAACTCCACACAGAAAGGCCCTTTTGTCAACCCCACCCAGGGTGTGGGTGCTGATGACATGAACAAACACACCCTCAGCACCCACAGCGTCCCTGGTGGGAATCAAACCCAGGACCTTCTAGCTGTGAGGTGAGCTGCGCTACCAGCTGCCACTTTGCTCCCCACTCCATCCAAACTCTTAATAAATCCATTGAGCAAATCAAAAACTGGATGTCCCATAATTTCCTCCAACTGAACAAAAACAAAACTGAAGTCTTTCTCTTTGGACCCAAAAAAGATCAACTATTATATCAGTAATCACTGGCCCAGCTACAAACTATCAACCAGGCCAGAAATCTAGGTGAAATAATGGACTCAGACCTCAACCTCCAGGGTCACGTAAAGGCAATAACAAGGTCGGCTTTCTATCACCTGAAAAATATTTCTAGGATTAAAGGAGGATGGCACAAGCAGACCTAGAAAAACTCCTTCATGCATTTATAGCCGCCTTGATTATTGTGACAGTATCTTCACAGGTCTACCTAAAAAATAAATCAGACAGCTGCAGCTGATCCAGAATACTGCTGCTCGTGTTCTCACTAGAACCAAGAAAAGTAGAACACGTTACCCCAGTTCTAAAGTCATTACACTGGCTCCCTGTAGCTCAGAGAATATACTTCAAATTGATTTTATTAGTCTATGAGTCATTTAATGGATTAGCACCAGAGTACATTAGAGATCTGCTATCATGGTACAAACCATCCGGATCACTCAGGTCCTACAGCTTTACCGACCGTCCTTGGACCAGAACCAAACATGGGGAAGCAACTTTCAGTTTCTATGCTCCCTTAAATCTGTAGCAAACTACCGAGAGAATGCAAAAATTAAAATGTACCTATTTAGAATCGCCTATGAGTAACTTATCCTATTATTTATTTATACTTGATTGTTTTTATTTTTGTTTCTAATTATTGTCTTGATTATTGTTGTATTGTAAATCTTTTCTTGTGTTTAATTTTCAACGTGATTTATGCTCTCTTTTCTGTGTTCTAATTTTAATCATGTAAAGCACCTCGAATTGCTTTGTGTTGAAAGTGTGCTATACAAATAAAACTGCCTTGTCTTGCCTTACCTGCAATGTGAACAGACAAACTTTTTCACTTAATTATACCCATCACCCCATTAAATGTTTTATCTGAGGTACACATTACCAAACCTTTGATAATATTTAGGAAATTCGACACCACAAACAAGCATAGCATATAAATTAATGTATACAATCCACCAATGTTTTCTGCTGATGTTTAAGAAAAGACTGTAGTGTACAACAGCATGACATTGTTTTATGCATACATGTATTTGGATGAGATTATTTGCAGCATATTTTCAGCAACAAAATAATTCAAAGTGCATTCTATAATTAGAAGAAAGACAAAATGAGCAAAAACTCACATTTCAAATGAGGAAAAGAAAGGTAGCTGGAAACAGACCACAGTTAAGGATGTTCCAGTTGTTATTCACTGAAGATAGTTCTAGAAGAACAGGTTTTACTTATTTATCAAATTAATTTAGTGTTTGGTGAATTTACAGCAACAATGACTCGTTCTCTCTTGGTATTGTGCTAGCCTTCCAATCCAAATGTAACATTAGCCATTCCATCCATCCATCAATCATCTTCCGCTTATCCGGGGTCGGGTCGCGGGGGCAGTAGCCTAAGCAAAGAGACCCAGACCTCCCTCTCCCTGGCTACTTGGGTCAGCTCCTCGGGAGGAATCCCAAGGCGTTCCCAGGCCAGCTGGGAGACATAATCCCTCCAGCGAGTCCTCGGTCTTCTCCTGGGTCTCCTCCCAGTGGGACGTGCCCGGAACACCTCACCAGTGAGGCGTACAGGAGGCATCCTGACCAGATGCCCGAGCCACCTCAACTGGCTCCTCTCGATGTGGAGGAGCAGCAGCTCTACTCTGAGCCCCCTCCGGATGACCGAGCTCCTCACCCTATCTCTAAGGGAGAGCCCAGTCACCCTACGGAGAAAACTCATTTCAGCCGCCTGTATTCGCGATCTCGTTCTTTCGGTCACCACCCAGAGTTCGTGACCATAGATGAGGGTAGAGATAGATCGACCGGTAAATTGAGAGCTTTGCCTTTCGGCTCAGTTCTCTCTTCACCACAACAGACCGGTACAGCGCCCGCATAACTGCAGATGCCTTACCAATCCGTCCATCGATCTCCCACTCCATTTTTCCCTCATTCCTGAACAAGACCCCAAGATACCTAAACTCCCCCACTTGAGGAAGGACCTCATCCCCGACCCGTAGAAGGCACTCTACCCTTTTCCGGCTAAAGACCATGGTCTCAGATTTGGAGGTGCTGATCCTCATCCCAGCCGCTTCACACTCGGCTGCGAACCGCTCCAACGAGAGCTGTAGATCACGTTCGGATGAGGCCAACAAGACCACATCATCTGCGAAAAGCAGAGACCCGATCCTGAGGTCACCAAAACGGATCACCTTAACACCTTGGCTGCGCCTAGAAGCCCTGTCCATAAACAGGACTGGTGACAAAGGGAAACCTTGGTGGAGTCCAGCTCTCACTGGAAATGAGTCCGACTTACTGCCGGCAATGCGAACCAGACTGACACCGTTCATATAGGGAGCTAACCTTTCTCATTCTCCGTGGCAAAATTTTGTTTTTATACTGCATCCATTTTTTTCCATCCATCCATTCTTCTAACCACTCAGGGGGTCACGGGGGGTTGGTGCCTATCTCCAGCTGTCAACGGGCGAGAAGCGGGGTACACCCTGTTCAGGTTGCCAGTGTACACACACTCTCACGCCTAAGGACAATTTTAGAGAAACCAATTAACCTGACAGGCATGTTTTTGACTGTGGGAGGAAGCCAGAGGGAACCCACACATGCACAGGGAGAACGTGCAAACTCCATGCAGACAGACCCTGGGCTGGGATATGAACCCACAACCTTGTTGCTGCAAGGCAAGAGTGCTAACCACTGTATTTTTAACAAAGTTTTAATAAGAATGAAAAAGGCATAGGGCTGACACAGCCATATGTCAAGGTTGCGTCACAGCTAATGACAAACCAAAACCTATGTCTCTCAGAGGATGAGCCACAGATGGCTCTTTCTAAAAAGGCCATCACCAAGCTTCTCAATGGAAAGTTCAAAGGGAAAAAATAAAACTAGTCAGCAAAAAGATGCGCAGAGAGAGATGACTACATCTTTTGAGAGGATGTGAAGCATGGCTTATTAAAGCTCAGTGAGAAGATTTCCAAGGTGCCTATGTAGATATGTTTTAAAACATCCACAAGTGTAATTTTGAATATGAACTTTTACAATTATCTTTTTACATAGCCTACATCAAATGTTTGAAAAAATACCCGTAAAATCAATTTAAACGTGTATAAAATGTCCACCTGTGGAAAATACTCACAAACTTGCTCCAAATTTTAAGTTGTGGTAAAGAAACTACATATGTTCATATGTACATTGCTAATAGACTTAAGATTTAGGAAAAAATATCCTTTTTCAGATTCAACTTACCCTAACACACCTTCTACTTTTCTTTTCTACTACTCTCCAGATATATTTTTCCTAATGGTGAACAGGGAATGGTGACAGTTTTCTCTCAGTGTTTTTCTCCCGATAGAAGTTCTACCTGGTCTGGTACCCTGCTTAGCTACAATGCCCCCTGCTGGATGGGGAGCGTTGGTCCAGATGATGCTCGGGGAGACCGAGCAGCCTCCATGCTGTCTCTTCTCTGTCTTCTCAGACCCCCAGACGGTCGTGTCAGATGACCGTGTGTACTGAGCCAGGGTTCTGCCAGAGGTTTCTTCCAGTTAAAGGTGTATTTTTCCTCTCCACTGTCGCTACATGCTTGCTCAGTATGAGGGTTTGCTGAGGAATTGCTGTGGTTGGAGTCTGCATGATCCGGACACAACCTCACGCCGATGACTCAACGCAATCTGCTGGGATTCCTTACATAGAAAACTTAAATGATTGGAATGTTTGTATAATTGTATTGAGATGACTTTTGTTGTAAAGTGCCTTGAGATGACATTTGCTGTGAATTGGCGCTATATAGATAAAAGTGAATTGAATTGAATTAAAGGAACATAAAAACTGAATCTTGCTTCCCTATGTTGTGGATCAGACTTGAACCAGAGGACCTAAGTGGTTTGGATCAGTTTGGATTTCTAAATCAGCAATTTAAAGGTGTGGACAGATTGTAGAGTTTGTAAGGCAAGGCAAGGCAATTTTATTTGTAAAGCACACTTTCAACACAGGGTCATTCAAGGTGCTTTATATTATTCGGTGGTGAAACCAAACATATGTTAAATGGATAAAAAGTAAAAACAGTAGAAATGTATGATAGAAAGTAAAAACAGCAATTAGGAATACGATAAGAACAGCATAAACTTATGGAAATTAAAAACAGCAATTAAGCATAAAACATGATAATAAATAAAATAAAACATTAGAGAGCAATTATAATAGTTTATTGAAAGGCAGCTTTAAACAGATAAGTTTTAACTTTGGCTTTAAAGCATCTCGGTGTTTGGGCAGCACTGCAATCATCAGGAAGTTTGTTCCAGATAAGGGGAGCATAGAAACTGAAAGCTACTTCTCTGTATTTGGTTCTGATTCTAAGGACGATTAATAAATTGGAGTTGATGGACCTGAGTGGTTTTTTTGGGGGGGGGGTTCGGTATAAAGATTTTAGAACTGGGGTGACGTGCTCTACAGTTATGGACAAAAATATTAGTTTTCACAAAGTTTGCTGCTAAACTGCTTTCAGATCTTTTTTTCACTTGTTTCTGTGATGTACTGAAATACAATTACAAGCACTTCATACGATTCAAAGGCTTTAATCGACAATTAAATGACATTTATACAAAGAGTCAGTATTTGCAGTGTTGGCCCTTCTTATTCAGGACCTCTACAATTCGACTGGGCATGCTCTCAATCAATTTCGAGTTTCCAGGCCATGGGCTCAAAATTTCAATGTTTTGGTCCCCGAGCCACTTAGTTATCACTTTTGCCTAATGGCACGGTGCTCCATCGTGCTGCAAAATGTTTGTTCTTCACCAAACTGTTGTTGGATTGTTGGAAGAAGTTACTTTTGGAGGGTGTTTTGGTACCATTCTTTATTCATGGCTTTGTTTTTGGGCAAAAATGTAAGTGAGCCCACTCCCTTGGATGAGAAGCAACCCCACACATGAATGGTCTCAGGATGCTTTACTGTTGGCATGACACAGGACTGATGTTTTTTTTGGAGAGAAGTGGCTTCTTTGCTGCCCTTCTTGACACCAGGCCATCTTCCAAAAGTCTTTGCCTCACTGTGTGTGCAGATGCGATCACACCTGCCTGCTGCCATTCCTGAGCAAGCTCTGCATTGGTTCCACGCCGATCCCGCAGCTGAATCCTCTTTCAGAGACGATCCTGGCGCTTGCTGGACTTTTTTGGACTCCCTGAAGCCTTCTTAATAAGAATTGAACCTTTTTCCGTGACGTTCTTGATAATCCTATAAATTGTTGATTTAGGTCCAATCTTAGTAGCCACAATATCGTTGCTTGTGAAGCCATTTTTATGCAACTCATTGATGGCTGCGCATGTTTCTTTGCAGGTCACCATGGTTAAAAATGGAAGAACAATGATTTCAAGCATCACCCTCATTTTAACATTCCAAGTCTGCCATTCTAATCCAATCAGCCTGACATATTGATCTCCAGCCTTGTGCTCGTCAACAATCTAACCTGAGTTAACAAGACGAATACTGAAATGATCTCAGCAGGTCCTTTAATGACAGTAATAAAATGCAAAGGACTATGCAATTAATGTGATCACTGTTCATAACATTCTGGAGTATATGCAAATTGCTGTTATAAAAACGTAAGCAGCAACTTTTCCAATTTCCAACATTTATGTAAATCTCAAAACTTTTGGCCACGACTGTACTTTCCATAACATTACAAAATAGTGTGGGGAATTTAGATATGGGTAAATTTACTACCTGTCTTTGTGCAACTGCTTTATAAATTTCCATCTTAATAATGCTGTCCATTGGCATTTTGTGCTCCAGATGGCAGTTTATCCTAATTTCGGCTCTAAGCCAAGCAGGAGTTCCTGTGAAAAGCCAGAAGAAGTTGAAAATGATGGTAAAACTTAACATTTTGTAGCTTTTTACTCTAGAATATATGTCAGTTTTCTGTCTTCATAAATTCTTAATTCACTCCTTTAGATAAGAACTGCAATCCGGACCATCTAGTGCAGTGCCCACTTTGACCCCAGTCATAAAATAAGATCCTGCAGATTTCCCTACCACCTTGTTAAGTGCAGACGGGTGAGTTGGCAAAGAGCGGGTCAAACATGCGCTCATGAGAACACTGTAGTCATGTTTGGTGAGTTCAAAATAGTTTTTTAGTGGAGATAAACTATTTGCTAATTTTAGAATTACCCAATTAATATAATTTATTTAGTTAAAATATTTTCTCTCTACCAGGTTACATCTTTTGCTCCTCGACATATTGAAGCTCTAGAGGGTTGTTTCACTAAAGTTGTTTGCTTCTTAATAGCCTACCATTTATAGCCTGATGCTAGGGGGAAAAGTTTATGTTGTTTTTATCAGTTTAGATTTTCAAGTTCGAGCATTTAAGGGTGTGGGAAGGTTGTAGATTTTGTATTATCAAAGCATGTTTTATTTTAAGTTTGTATACAGTTGCAGGAAAAAGTGAAAGATATTATTTTTGCTTACTGTTTTTTTTTCCCCCTTCTGTTGTATAGTCTGCAGCAGGAACAAAATGCACACATGCATACAGGATCAGGGTTTGTTTAGGTGGAGTAATAATTTTAACAATTGTATTGAAATTACTGGTGAAGAGGAACTGATTTGTGTGTGAGTGTGTTTGTGAATGGGTGAATTACTGAGTGTAGTTTGAAGCCCTTTTGGGTCATCTGGACTTGATAAAGCACTATACAAGTACAGGCCATTTACCTTTTTTTTCCCATCTTATTTACTTGATGATTAGGATTGATATCAAGGATAAACCAGCAAAATCATTGTAAAAGTACATTTTGTACAGGAAACTCCCTAGATCTTTGCTACTTTCAGTAACTTTAGGAAATAGTTTTTTGAATTCTAGACATGG
This sequence comes from Apricaphanius iberus, assembly GCA_028564705.1. Taxonomy (NCBI): domain Eukaryota; kingdom Metazoa; phylum Chordata; class Actinopteri; order Cyprinodontiformes; family Aphaniidae; genus Apricaphanius; species Apricaphanius iberus. The sequence continues at coordinate 704,279 of JAPXFQ010000494.1, read as the reverse complement.
GTAAATGTAATGACTGTCTTGCTATTACTGGTTAATAAACTGAAGTAATTTCTTACCAAAGAATCATCCCAAACTGGCGGAGGAGCTGAAAATGTGTCCCTTCAATGCACTTCACCTAGTAAGGAAGAATGAGCTGGATGACCACATCAAAACCTGTGACGACAAGATTTCTATGGACCCAGAACATTGCTAGGGCATTTGATTTTCCAATCAATGATCCAGAGTTGGGGTGTGTTGCATTTGAGTGTAATTTGTTTCTTTATTTTCTGGATGAAACAGCTGGAAACGTAGCGCGAGATGTTGGCTGGAATGTTCCACTGAACACACTTCTGAATGCCCAAAGATAATGGAAGACCGGGAAAAAGGTAAGATTAAAACATTAAAAGGTTTAATAGAGGTTTTAATACAGCATGTTTACGAATATTAGACAAGCAAGTAGTTTGACCAGATTAGCATTTTTAAGCAAATTTTAAGCTGGACAAGCTTGATTACTGAATGGATTTAAGCATATGCGATGTGTAGCTGTGTAATAAGGGAGGGTGTGGCCTAAGCAGGTCAGTAGCCTATATCAAGGTGTGCATAATTTCTAGACACCTTCTTATCTTTAGGCATGATGGGCCTAAAAAAATGTAACATGCTGGGAAAACTCTTGAAATTGCAAACATATTGGGATATGATCACAGAGCCATTTATGACCATGTATGTTTAGATGAAGCTTGTTCCATATTTGAGATTAGGAAGTTGTCTTCTCGTGCATATTTTATAATCCTCTGAATAGATTAGTCTATATAGTCTTCTTTTTGTTTTTCAGAGGTCAATGATTCACAGACTCCATTTGTCTGGAGCGTAAACCTGAGGTTGAACCAAATGTAAGTTGTGGACTTGAACTCAGCACTTTCTCTGCACATTTTCCTTCATATTGAGCAGTTTTGGTTTCTCTGTGCAGACTAGCTGGTAAACCCAGTAACAGCCTCAGTCCGAACCTCCAGCCACCCACCACTCTCCCCTGGTCTGGTTACGTGCTAAGTTATTCTTTAAGAGTCAAACTTTTTCCTCCTTTCTTGACGGTTGAATGTGAAAGTTCTTTATGTAGATTTAGAAAAACAATGTCCTGTTATAAAATTGCATTTTTTTAAAAACCTTCTGCAGAAGACCTTGTTATAATAGATTGTGTACATTAGTTTACATGTTGTAATGTTTTATGCTGATAAATTTCACAAATATTAAACGTTCAGTAATGTATACTACAAATTACTATGTATATGTCATAAAAGAAACAGGATAAAGGTAACTAATTTACATAACGTTTTAATGAATTTCATATAGATGGTCAAATTTCATATTTTAAATTATTGAAACTTAAGAAAATCATCACTTTGAAACAATTCCAAACGCCCTGGCCACTAGATGGCACTGCTAGTCAACACCCCTGGAGCTGTAAAACATTCATCAGTGAAGACAGCTGTTTATGAGTGACCTCATGGTGCTAAGTGCCAGCATAATCCAAGCGTGTGGGCTGGCTGCCAATCCTCTCAGCCTTATATATGTGGCATTATTGATTTCATTTTATGACTGCCTGTTTTAGTAATAGTTATAAATAGAAGTGTTGAGAATTTCTCCTTAGAAATCAGTACATCCAGGACTCCTTTCAGTGGTTTTATCAGGGTTCAGTGTTCATTGTGCTTTAGTCCTTGTCAAAATCCCCAAGCAAGGTGTTCTCTGAAATCACTGAGGACTATTGAAGTATTGTTGATTAAAATCTCATCCCATTTTGAAGGGAAATGTAAAATAAACTGAATATTTATTCTCTAAGCAACCTGAAATATAAAAACCTTTTACATACTGCCTCAGACTGACATGCCTGCTAAAAGACCAGTGTAACCAAGAAATCCAAACTACACATAGAACAACACTAAATTTAATACTTACACAAAGCTTACAATGCTTTTGTTGATTTGTATTGAAACTTAGAATTTAGAGCATATATGTAAGATTGAACATTTAGTCTAAGGTTTAATCTTTATTTTTCCAACAGAATTCAATTTATAACCATCTTCATTAATTACATATATAGTGTTGTGGGGTGGAGGGGTTCTATGTCCATATCCAGCAGATATTAGATGGGATAGGCCTACACCATGAACAGACCACCAGTCCTTAACAAACAACAATGCCTAATCTGTCACTTCTAAGGGCAATCTAGAGCAGTGTTTCTTAACCTGGTCCTCGGGGCCCACTGGCCTTCATGTTTGAGCTGCATCCCTGCTCCAGCATACCTGATTGAAATGAGTGCGGTAGCTCCTGCATACCATCAAGTCCTGCAGAGGCCTGCTAATCAGGTCAGGTGTGTGGCAGAAGAGAAATACCTAAACCCAGCAGGATAGTGGGCCCTGAGGACCAGGGTTAAGAAACCCTGATAGAGTAACAAATTACTGTGACTTCATCATGTTTTTGGACTGTGTGAAGAAGCTGAAGGACCCAGTCATGCATGCACCAGGAGAACATGAAAACTCCATGGGGACTGAGATCCGTACCCAGGACCCTCTTGCTGCATCAGCGGTAAAAATTGCAACACTGTACCACACATATCTGAAATTGGAATACAGCTGAATCCTATCAGATTGTGTGCTTACAAATTTGTGTTGTACAGTTAAGTTGTACAGTTTTGCCTGATGACCCCCTGGAGACAGGCACCATTCTCCCTCCAACCCTGCATAAGATAGACTGGTGTTTTCTAACCGTAGTCCTCAAAGCACACTGGCCTACACTGCCCTATAATAGGCTTTTCCCTGCTTGTGGAAAGTTGATTTCAATTGAAGGCTCATTTACAGGCTTTTGCTCAGGTGTGTTTAAGCAGGTAAACTTCTAAAATACCCATGATGGTGTGCATTAAGAACCAGGGTTGTGAAACACCGGGATATACGGTAAAGATAATGGATGGATGTTAAGGAATTGGGATCATATTTGACACTATCCTTTGATCAGTCACCCGGTCTCACCTCTGGATCAAATGACAGGGCACGCTGTTCAAATCACGCTGCTGGATCGACTTGACCATGAAAATTGTCACTTGGCCTTTATAAGAGCCTTAGAGGCATGTTTCTGAAATGTATACCTCTCCAACGGTCTCACTTTGTGAAGTGACACTTGCTCAGTCTTTTTCATCTGAGACACCTACTCAATGTAACAGTAAGGTTCTTGGAGCTGCCCTCTTGCCCTGTGAGTCTGCCCAGTGCTTGTGATCTTCTATGATTGTCTGTGTTCCTAATGAGGCACGTTCGCATTGCTCTCGCTTTGCAGAGTTACAATGGAGGCATGGTGTTGGCTCGATCACGAGGGAGCTGCTGTCTGTGCTATCTTTATCAGCGTACCATCACACAGGGAGGCTGTGTAATCAAGGTGTTGCTGGCTATCTGGTTTCTCTCGTTGCATAAGCTCTACATGGTTTCAAGGTTATGAAAGCATTCAATTACATTTCTGCACCAGACTGGGAATCTCTAGTCAAAAACCATGAGACGTGCATTACAGAACTATAGGTTATGCACCATGGTTACTGCAGATTGCTATAGGTGTGGATATGGTGTAAATATTAATAAAGGTCATCAGCCAGTTTTGTCCCAATTCCAGTCTTCTGGCCGAAACTGAGTGTATTAGAAAAAAATAATCCAGGAAAATTTAAAAAAGATGGAATGCTGCCATCCTACAGAGACGTTCAGGCCGTCCAGGGAAGTTAACATCTCGACAGGATCGTCTTCTGATGAGAATGGTTGAAGAAAATCACCATGCAAGTTCACTGCAGTTAGCTAAAGCAGTAAGTAGAAAGGCTAATTGGAGTTACCGTTTCCCATGACACCATACGGTGCACACTGCAGAGGAATGGCATCGTCCATGAAGGAAGCCTCTCCTAAAGCTTATGCACAAAAAAGCACACCTAGAATTTGCTAGGGCCCATGCTGAAAAGGATTAAGACTACTGGGACCCTATACTCTGGAGTGATGAGACAATGATAACTGTTTTTGGAACTAATGGTTTAAACACTGTATGGTGTCGTAAAGGTGAGGTAAATGAAAAATGCATGGTGTCTACTGTGTAACATAGTGGTGGCAGTGTCATTATGTGGGGCTGCTGGTGTTGGGGAGCTGCATTTCATTGATGGTATCATGAACTCAACAATGTACTGATCTATAGCAAAGGAGAAGATGCTGCCATCACTCCGTGCACTTGTCGTCGTGCACTTTTCCAACACGACAATGATCCAAAACACACATCTAAAGCTGCTGTTGCATTTCTGAAAAAGAACAGGCTGAAGGTGATTGAATTGCCAAGTATGCCTCCTGATCTGAACCCAATCGAACACCTGTGGGGAATTCTGAAGCGACAAGTTGAGAATCCCTCTCCATCCAGCATCCAGGCTTTAAAGGAGGTTATTCTTGAAGAATGGAAAAAGATAAGATGTTGCAATATGTCGCCAACTTATTCATTCCATGCCTAGAAGACTTTGTGCTGTCCTTAAAAATCAATGTGCTCATACAAAATACTAAATGTAGTAGTAAATGGGTATATTCAATTTTGCTTCACCCAATTTGAGTAAAACTGAAGATTTTGTGATCTAAGTAAGATTGTTAACATTAAGTTTATGTTGGAGTTAAATAAGTGTTAACTAAAACTCCGCCTTGCGAATAGTTTGGAAATTGTTCTTTTGTTCATTGAACTACTGTTTGAATTAGTTCTTTTTAAAGGAGGTGTGCTCATTTATGCTGAGCACTCTATATGGCCATTATTTGTCAGATAAGCATTTCTGGTCTCCAAAAGATAAATTCCTATATTTTTTGTCTTATCATTTTAGTTTTTGCCATATTTTTAAAATAAATCAGCATTTTTCTTATGTTGCCGTTCTTGATTTTACTCCATGCTCATTAGTCCTGCTGATCACTACTTATTTTGTTCTGCTTGACTAGAGAGCTGTTGCTTCCTTCAAGGAACTGTAACCATACTGATGAGCATTTTTGTAATTCCACACATACATGTTTCCATATAAGAGAATTGCATAATGTCATTGATAGAGCAGTCTGGGTTATTCGAGACAAGTCAGGGAGTTCCATGGCTTTCTAAAAGGAGACCAGTACATAGCTGGGTGGGGGGTGCTTTGGGGTCATCCTTGGGGAGCTAAAAGAGGACTTTGTGTTCAACCCTGCTTTACAAGCCGAAAGTAAAATCTGCATTTTCGGCTACAAAAAAACAAAATCCAAACCTGAAAGATGGAAAGATTATTAGTTTTTTCAATTTATTTTCCTTTTAGCAGTGAAATTTCACCGTAATATGTAAAAAAGAAAGAACAATCCCACAACAAAATGTTGTCGTACACTGGGATATTATTCCTGTGTAAAAACACTTACGTGTTCAAGACAGATTTGAAGGGACAATGAAAACCACAGTGTGTAAGACTATACTTAAAAAAATACAAAGTATATTAGCTGCTCAATGCTGACTCATGATGCATGAATGATACCTCTTGACAATTTTGTAGATTTCAGCTACAAGAAATATCACCAAAACAATATGATGGTGGTAAATATAAAGTGTAATTCAACTTTAAGAGACTTCTGTTTCCAATATTGAGAAATGGAAAGTCTGTCTGGATCACGAGGTGGTTTTGTAGAATAATTTGAATGTTTAAACATTTTAATAACAATTTTTACTCTCAAACTTCAGATCTCACAGTTCTGCTTCTGCTTGTACCCGTTGACAAAGCTGCACAGAGAATGTTCACATTAGAGCTGACGAGACATGTTTGCCGTTATTCCCTCTTTACGAAGAGACTCCATTCATTGACTTAAACGGTCACCGTTTGGTCTGAGCGGACTCCATCTTCAGACTACAGCTTTCTAAAACATCAAACATGATACCGATATTGTGCTGGACACTACGTCTATAAGCACTAACTAAGAAGTAGAATCGAACTGTAACATCTTTTCAATTCTTGACATTTCACCTGAAGTGTGTCAACAAGCTGGAGATGACTTTTTCACCAACCAATTTAAAACAACAATGTGTCCATGAAGATCTTTTCCACAGTCGGAGGTTGGGGAACGAGATCTGACAGTTTCAGGTAGAAGATCCGCTGGCGGCCTTGCGTGCTAAGAGTCCTGAGGTCAGGCAGCTTCCCAAGAAGTCGGGACAAATAATTGGGCGGCAACGACTCGGAGCCAATGACAGACATGTGGTTTTTGAGGCAGGTGATGAGCTGGTTCTGAAAGTCCTCCACACGTTTGGGCTCCTTCAGACCATGACGATCTGTAATTGGAAACAGTAAAACATACTGAGCTTTGTTTTCACAATTTTACAAGCAACAAAATATTATATTTTTGCCGTGCCATTGCATGATTTTTATGCCTTTCAAAACTATCTGTAACCCATAAGCTTTTACACATTTTACAATTTTACAGTCACTAATTTCGATATATTTAAACTGAGTTTTAGGTAATAAACCAACAGAAGAGGATGCAAGGCATAATTCCTTAAACAAATACTAATAAAAAATGCATTAGTACAAAAATATAAAGAACCACATTTTGCTGAATTTTACAAGCCTTTTGGGGAATGTCTACAAGTTTTGCATACCTATAAACTGAAATTTCTGCCCATTATTCTTTGTAACATAACCCAGGCTCTATTGGATTGGATGAAAACGTCTGTGCACATCAGTGATGAAGTCTTGAAATAGGCCCTCAGTCAGATTTCAAATTAATTCAATTTGATTTATTTATATAGCGCCAATTCACAACACGTCATCTCAAGCCACTTCCATGTTATTGCAATCATATATACACTCCATTCAGTTTAACAATTTTCTGTCTAAGGAAATCCAGCAGACTGCTTTGAGTCATTGATTTCCAGTATTCACTCCTCCGAATACTTTGCCACAGTAGACAGTCACATGTGTTGTGTATTGGACTTTACTGCAATCGCTCATACTGAGCAAGCATGTAGTAACAATTGAGAGGGAAAAAAACTCCCCTTCAACAGGAAGAAACTTCCAGCAGAACCTGGATCAGTACGAATGGCTATCTGTCACAACTGACTTGGGGTTTGAGAAGACATAGCAGAGACAGAAAGAAGAAAAGGAATGCTGTATGAGCATGTTCTATATTAAAGAAATTAAAAAGTATGTAACAGGAAAGGGATAACTTTGAGTTACTGGGAGCATCATTCCTGCCCCCATCCAACAAAGCATCACAGCTTTGTGTAGGTCAATCCCATAAAAATCCCACAAAAATATGTTGCAGTTTGTGGTTGTAACCTGATAATATCCACAAAAAATTCAGCAAAAGTGTAAACTTTTGATAGATGCTGTATTACAAATCTCTTTGAATCTACTGTAGACATTAACCTTCACCGATAGTCTGTGGCATACGACATTGTGTCAAAACTTTGCATAAGTTACTCTTTCTTATGCACCTGTTCTTACGTTCGCATTGATGAAACAAAACCCTAAGAAGATTTGCTGTGCGTTTTCTTGCATCGGCTTTCAAAGCTGATGGCAGTTTAAAATAAAATGGAGATTGGGAAACTTACCAGTGATTACAACCAAGGCACTGAGGCAAGCGAAGGATTCGTCATCTAACTTCATGCAGTGAAGACTTTGAGAAAACTCCAATATGGAGACGATCCATTCCCCAAAGCTTCGAACACACTGCGTTTTGTGAAGTACAGTGCCATCGCAGAAGATGAGTTCACCCGTTTCAGGGTTTGACCTTAAAAAAAAAAAAAATGTAAGTTGATGTATTTTGCTGAATGCCTAAATGTCTAAAAGACAGCCTATAACAATTTGAAGTTGTAGTTACCGATACGCAAGACGCAGAATGAAGAGTTCAATAAAAGCACAATCCAGCAGAAGTTCCTGATCCTCGGGACAGAAATCGGAGAAACCAGGTATGTCCTTCGCCCACTTCCTGATGGCCTCGAAGGACGTTGTGAGTAGGTCGTAGAAGTGTTTGACATCACCGACATCTTCCTTCTGGTCCGTGCTGAATTTCTGCTCACCAAACTGAAAAGAAATTTTTAAAAAAAGATGTTTGGTCACACTATAGTCAAACTGAATTGTACAAACTATAAAATGTAGAAAAATGTTGCTTATTCTCACCTTAGAATAATCTAAAGCCCCTATACTGGGGTTTGACTCTGTTTGGGCCCTGACTAGGGAAGTGATCAAGTTCACTGGGGACACAGGGGCTGGCGTGTCCTGAACCACTTTAGGCTTAGAAGGTAGTCGACCTCTACGTCCTTTCAGGCTGTCTGTTCTCACAACTATAGGGGAAAAAAAATAAAATAAAAAAAACTTTCAAGTTAACTTTGTTTCTATGGTTACCAAGCACAGTGCATGCAAATTAAAGGCAAACCTGAAAAGCATGGAGTTTTTTGTTGTACTTCAGAAAATTTTTTTTTGTAAATGGCCTCTATTTGTATAGCGCTCTATGGACCCCAAAGCGCTTTACACTACGTTCAGTCATTCACCAGTAGGCAATGGGTGAAGTGACTTGCCCAAGGACACAACAACCAAGACCATCAGAGCCACGGCTCAAAATGACAACCTTCTGATTACAAGACAAACTCCTAACTACTGAGCCACCGGCGCCCCTATATTCATAATTATGTTACTTTAGGATGTTTTTTTTAATTATCTATAACCACCCAAAAAGACATGATGCTTTTCATTTGAAGGTTGAAAAACATTTTAAGTATAGGATTTCTTCTAAAAGTCTGTCAGTCTGTAGGGACTGAGTAAAGTGCTATACAAATGCAGGCCATTTACCTTTTTTTAAACCATAAAACCTCATTAGAGGCATTAAGAAAAAGCTTAATATATTTAAATATTTGAATGCATGATGCAAATGCTCTAAACAAAGCTATTTATGACATAACGTTGTTGCTTTAAAGGAAAGAATACTTTCTGTGGAGAATCAATATGATTAGACTTGATTTAGTCTGTATTAAATCAGACTACAAGGAGACTTTGCTAGATAACTAATTAATTTTAATTTAATAGCGAACCAGCCCAGTTTTATTAGCAAACTTCTGTTTGAAGTTGAAGGGTTTAACTTGGTAATTACTAGCAGAATGATTAACTTGAGCTTCCAGAGTGAGCACCAACAATTTTAAAGAACAGGAAGAAGCTCTTAATCAGTGTTAGGAGAACTCTGGGGCTTTCACGGTAGTATGAGCAGGATATCCTCACGTATAATGACTGCCGGTAATTTCCACTTCCGCGTAATAGTAAATGATTCTTCTCGTCATCCCTTGGCTCTCTAATATGAAAACCCCAATAGTTTCCTGCATTTTACTCACCTTCCTTCACCATTCCCACAGCGAGGCACTTCTGGAAGCGGCAGAACTGGCACCGATTGCGCCTCCTCTTGTCCACTGGACAGTCTTTGTTGGCATTGCAAACATATCGGGAGTTTTTCTGCACTGTGCGCTGTAAAACGAGACAGAGAACTAGTGTGAACCTCACCAAACGACTGGCACAGATTTTTTTTCCTTATAAGGAAAGTTTCTACACATATTTGTCAAGTGTTTACCTTGAAAAAGCCTTTACATCCCTCACAGGTCCGAACCCCATAGTGCTGACAGGAGGCATGGTCTCCACACACAGCGCAGTCACCCTCGTTTCCACGTTTCAGCGATAAGCTAGTGTCCAGCTGTTCGCTGCCATGAAGACTGATCCCCTGCTCCCTTACCACAGACGGCAAGGTCAGTCCAGACTGAAGAGGATGAGCCAAAGCAAAAAGTTCCTGCTCTTGCAAAAGTGACGTACCAAAATGAGACATGTCCTCAACAGGTGCAGGGCTGAATGGAAATAAAGTGGATGCATTTGGTAATGAGATGTCCTTAGCCATCCAACATTCAGGACCGGCTGAATATGTCCCAAAGACTGAATCCCAGTTAGAGGCCTGCTGGCCCTGAAACCCGGGCGTTGAAGGGGACGAGGCTGTTGCTGGGCTCCCGTAATAATCCGACCCACTGGGAGACATGGCCTCACACGGATAGTTCAGCGTAAGAGGCCCTGGGTAACAGCCGTAAATTTGTAGCTCCTCCATGTTGTACTGTCCCTCCTGGTCTGAAAGAGACGTTAAATGGGCAGGGGCTGTAGTGAACTGGCAGGAGTAGGCTTCAAAGTCCTCAGAGGGTGTGCGTGTTGCCTGACCAGCACACGGCAGAGAGGATGCTGAGGGGTGTTCCCCTGAACCGCTCATGTCCAGCCAAGAGAGGATGTCTGTGCTCTGAGAATCCAAGCTGCTCATGCTGTTCTCATAGAACTGAGATCCATGCTGTGGGTGTATGCAAGTCATGGCTGAAACACTGAAAAGACATGTTTACAAATAGTTAATGAAGTTAAAAATAAATAAATAGGTGATCAGAATATAATTCCTCTGAGGTAAGACTAAGATATTGATGACACTCTCCCTATAACTTGACTTGCATTCTTGCAATAAATAATGGACAAAAATACAGTCTCCAACTCTTTAACGCTGGTAGACACATAACACAACAGAGTTTCAGATTTGGTAGAAGTAAAAGGTGGAGTATTGACAATATAACTGACTAAAATGTTTTTAAAACCATGCACATTTTTACATGCACTTTACAATTATGCATTGTCCCAATAAAATTATCTTAAGTTTGTAGTGGCAATGTGAGAAAATGTAATTTAAGTTCCTGAAAGCATCACTAGAATTAGTCAAATAAAGTATATCACTCCAGTTCCAAAGTCTTAACACTGGTTCCCTGTTGATAAGAGACTAGACTTCAAAATACTATTGCCAGTCTGTAAATCACTGAATGGCTTATGATGAAGATTTTTTGTCCCTAAACCAACACTCCAGATCATTCACATCCTCCAACATTAGTCTACTAATCATCCCTAGAATTAGAACCAAACAAGGAGAAAGAAGCAGTTTCCAGTTTCTTCACTCCTCTTATCTGGAATATACTTCCCGAACACTACAAAGCTCATGAAACATTGAGTTCCTTTAAATCATAAACCCATCTGTTTAGAGTTGCCTTTGAGTAACTGTTTAATAATAGCTGGAGTATGTTTTAATGTGTTACATAGTTTGTCTCCAATGTTGTATTTTAATGCTGTTAATGGTGTTTTGTTGCTGCTTTTATTTTATCCCCATAATCACCTAAAGCACATTGAATTGCCTTGGCGTTAAAAGTGCGCTATAAAAATAAATTTGCCTTGCCGAAATGCAATTATATAATAAATACTTGCAGGGTGAAAACATAATATAGTTTTCCAATTTGTGTTAAAGTTCTCAACGTGTAGACACACATGAACCCATGTCAACACAGTATTCAGAGGGAAATCCTACAGCTTTATGCCATAGATAATGTTAGGTCCATTCAGGGACAGTTATTCTTTAGTAATAAGTTTGGTTATTTGTTGATAAAGCCAATTTAGTAAATTAAACACGTTGTCCGCTTTGTGACCCTCTGCGTTTGTTGGTCACTATGAATCAAAACCTAGAAAGTTTAGAGCTGGTAGCAGACAGTCACATCATCATTTATTACCTCGTAGTAAATATAGAAACCTCTGCAAAGTGCAGAGAGATTAAGTTTAAAGACAGGGCCAACACATGGGCACACAGGTCGACTCGGCACAAACTTAATTCCGTGCTAAGGAGGTTTCCAATGACACACACACACACACACACACACAAGTATTTCTAACACTTTTGACTAGTTTAAGCTACTTTCTTTTCCGAACTAAAATATTTCTGAAGCCACAACGCTGCAGCGAGAACAAAATAGCTAAATAGAGCTCAAAGTATGGATGTTTTTAGAACAAGTTTGAAGCAGTTTCTTACCTTTCTTGTCAGAGCGAGCGTTCAAGACCGTCTTACAAGCGACCGTGTTTCATCTCCAGCGTTTTCCAGCTGAGTGGCAGTCCCTGCGCCCCGCTCCGCTCTACGCTCTTATACTTTACTTAAATGTCTCCATGACGCCACAGAGAGGTTTCCACGCGAGTGTGCGCAGTGGGCGGGGAGGTTTCCAACCCGCAGCCAATCAGAGCGCTCCCTCGACAGACTAGCTGTCTGATGACGCACTACGGGATTCCGTTGACGCGCATTCAGCGAAGAACCGCAGCATTGTCCTCCAGGGCGAGACACACACAGATAAAAAAACAAAAAAAACATGTAAACCTGAATTGAAATGTTTCTCGCACCAGGTACATACTGGCGGCCTGGACACACCTTTTGTTAGCGAGCTCATCTTTAGTTTTCCTTTCATTTTTTTATGTTATGATTCTTCTGAACTGCAAATGAAAGGGGGGGATGATTGCATCGTACAGAAACAGGAAATCCTTGGTATTTTTACTATTCCTGGATTATTTTAAAGAAAGAATACCTCGAAAACAAGAATTATTAAAAAGTCAATCAAAATCGTATGTATTTCCTATTTTTCTAGGATTAGAAATCCGTAACATTCACAGAGAAAGTTACACGAATATAATTGTTTTAAAAATAAGCTAGTCCCACAAGGTGCTGAACTAGTTTTTGTAAACTGTGATATAATTCATCACATTATTTATTACGCACATATTTATAGCCTTGCAAAGAGCAATAGACTTAAGTTTCAGACAGGTGTACAGCTCTGGTATGCGTTGTGCCAAGGTCGGGATAATGTCTCATTATATGCACTAAATTACACTTTCATCCTATGGCACAAGACATAAGGTTGCTTTTGATATTGAGTTTGTTCTTAAAATCAAACGGTGTCCACTTTTTTGCTTGAATTGTAGATATCAAAGAGCAAATTTGGAGCTAAGTGATGAGTAGTCAACAGCAAATTTGCAATTTGACTCCGTCCTCCACATAGGTGATTAAATAAAGAGCAGTGGGGTAGCCCTAAAGCGGGTATGCTCAGTTTGTTTGCTTTTCAAAGACAAAATTGAAAATAATTCTTACAGATGACTCTCAATAAAGTAATAAAAGCAGAATACATAATATCAATAATGTGACAATAACTATTTTTTTTAATCAACAGTAATGTGCAAATGCAGGAAGCAGGAAGATTAAGGGGCGTCCACAATGTAGATCCTGGTCTAATAGCCTGGCTAATGGACTTTTTAACAGAAAGACCACAACGTGTGAGAGTCAATGGTGTTTTGTCAGACACCCTTGTCTCCTCCACTGGATCAGCTCAGGGCTGCGTCCTGTCACCCTTGCTGTTTGTTCTGTACACTAACGAATGCCGTAGTCAGCATGCGGGACGCCACATTTTAAAGTTTGCAGACGACTCCATAATTGTGTCCTTGCTGACCAGTGACGACCCTGAACATGGCCCTGTAGTGAGGGAATTTACTGACTGGTGTTCCTAATCCTTTATGTGCATCAATGTGGCCAAAACCAAAGAAATTATCATAGATTTTAGGAAAGGTGTGTCAGGCACACCTTCTCTGGTCATTGAGGATCAAACTGTCGAGAGGGTCCATAATGATAAATACCTGGGAACAAATATTGACGATAAAATGACTTTTAATAACCATGTTGATGTTATTTGTAGCAAGGCCCATCAACACATGTATTTTTTAAGGAAACTGAGGAGCTTTAATATCGATATCACTTTTATGAAAATGTTTTATTCATGTTTTATTGAGTCCATTCTTACCTTTTCTTTTATCTGTTGGTATGGTTCACTTTCCCTCAAGAACAGGTACAGATTGCAGGGCATAGTTAAAGTGTGCAGCAAAATTGCAGGCTTTAGTCTTAATGACCTTTCTGACATGTATAGGCTCAGAACCTTAAGTAAGGCCCACTCACTCCTCACTGACCTCAACCATCCCCTGGTCGGTGAGTTTGTACTGCTCCCGTCGGGCCGCAGGTATATGATGCCAAGGTGTATGACAAACAGGCTCAAGAAATCCTTTATCCCTGCTGCCATAGGTTTTCTTAATAGGTTGTCTTAATAAGTGACATTTTATTCTGTCTTCTGTATTTGATGTTTGATATATTTTTTTAAATTTTATAACTTTTGCTGCTGTTTTAACATTGTTGATTGTGTCTGTTACTGCTGGCTGCAGCACAATTTGCTCCTCGGGGACAATAAAGACTCTGTGAAATACCATGAATGTAAAAAAATTAGCTATCATTGTAATTTTGTTTAAGTTTTAACCTGTAGTGTACTGATTATTTTTTAAACCATTTTATGCTGCTTTGTGTTGATATGTCAGTTAAAATAAAATAAATGTTTGTAATTTTAAAAAGTTAAAGTTGTAGAAGTATTTATACAGGACACTTTACAAACCTATGCCTATCCCAGAAAAGTACATAATACAAATATCAACACAGATAAAGTAATTAGAGTTTCATGATGATCATCTGATTTAAAAAAAAATTGAGCATATATTTTTTGTTTTTGTTTTGAAATATTAAACTTCAAATAGAAACGGATCCTGTTTTGTGGGCCTAGCAGCACAATCACAGATTTTGCTAGTCATTTAGTCTGTGTCTTCAGACACTTTCTGTTGTTTATTACAGCAAATTTGATCCTTTCTTTAGAGGACCCCTGGACAAATTTTTAACCAGTTATTTTCAATTTGGCACCATAACAATAAAATTTGGTGATCTTTTGAAATGTTACCAGTCTTTTAAAAATGATTTTAATGTAATGGCACTGTTATTGATCTCATATTATGTTTTGCCAGAAATACAATGTCATTTTTCTGTGCACCACCTCTTTCTGTTCTAAACATTCAAACATCAAGAGCACTTCTGTAAAAGCTGAAAGTGAGAATAAAATGCTTTACAAACCAACAGGGCAGCAGTCAGAGGATCCATGGAGAATCCCTGCTTTGTAAATATATTATGAGATGGGAAGACAGCACAGAAAGTATTTTTAACTGCAGCTTTTTCCAAACCCTGTTTGCTCCACAAGATGAAAATATCAGCAGCAGTCAGATCCTTGGTAGTTTGCATGGAGATGTAAATGAAGCAGAAAAGATGCTATCTGCTGCTCTTTTGCATCCCCCCCCCACCCCCCCACCCCAGAATTCCACATTCTATTAATAGCTACGATTACCATTTATTAATTTAGATGTTTCCACTCCCTGGAGATGAATCTAATTCGATAAATAGCTTTCCTTTGTTAATTTTAGAAAACCCAAACTCGTGTTTTTCCATAGAAGAACACTGAGGCTTCAATAGCATACCGAAAGGCTTAGATGGCTCATAAACAGACCTGAGATAAATATGTTCCTCCTTACTGAGTTCCTCTAATGTTGTTTCTTTCTGATCTTCTTAAATTCTTCAGATCATCAAGCATATTAAATATAAACTGAACATGAGTAGAACCCCCCCCCCCCATTTTCATTAACTTATTAAGTGAAAGAATGCTATCTAAACCAATGGAACCCTATGTGAAAAAGTATATCCTGGTTTAATAACTGGTTGTTCCACCCTTTTTTTGCCATCATCTGTATGCGTTAATTGGTAAACAGTGTTTCTAATTTATGTGGAAGATCTGAGTCAAGCTCCTCTTTGCAGACCAATAAAATTGACAGTGAAAAATTCAACTCAAGTATCTAAGCTAAAGGACTTGATCTGGTGGCCTGACATTCAGATTTGTCCGCTAGAGCACAGAGTTCACGTTTCATACAAGTCCTTTAAATCTGGGTATCGATTCAAATTTCAAGAATCGATTCGACTTCGATTTT
Organism: Apricaphanius iberus; assembly: GCA_028564705.1. Lineage (NCBI taxonomy): Eukaryota > Metazoa > Chordata > Actinopteri > Cyprinodontiformes > Aphaniidae > Apricaphanius > Apricaphanius iberus. The sequence goes on along the minus strand of JAPXFQ010000494.1, from coordinate 688,561 downwards.
CATGAGTTAGAATCCTTTATCACAATCCGATCTGATTTAGTTCACTATTTTCCAATTCAATACTGATTTGGGTCTGTGCTGTTAGGAAGTTGTTGTTTTTTTATTTAGTTTTTTTTTTTTTAGCTGTTCCCTTAAATATATATGACTGTAATTCAATGACACAAAACTGGATGAGTAACAGTTCACGGAGGTAACTGTATTAACCTTTTCAGACACAAGCCTCAAAATGGTTGTTTGGACTAAATAAATTTTTGGACTTGCAAATAGATTCAAAATCCATTTTTGATTTGTTTTTTTACAGCGCAATAAAGTCCTTATTTTTTTGATGAAGCCAAGAAGCCTTAGATTACTATAGTACCTCCACTATGTTTGACTGTATGATATTCAGGTTTTTTGGACCTTGTGTTTTCTCTAGTCCGCAGGGATTTTGGCTTGACAACTCTCCCCTGTATGCAATTTTTTTTTCAGTCTTCTTCTCATCCTTGAATCATAAACTTTAACCTTGTTTGAGCAAAGTGAAGCCTGTAGTGCTTTAGATTTTGTTCTGGGTTCTTCTGAGACCCCAGAAATAAGTTTAGAGTCATGTAGCCTTAGAAAAGATCAATTCAGTTCAAAGAAACTTAATTGAACCCAAATGGTAATAAAATGTCATTACTAATATAGTTCAAGTATCTTCAAAGAGTCATTTTGGATGGTGAAGTCGTGGGCAGGAAGGATCTCTGGTAGAAGTCAGTCTTTCAACAAGAAAAATAACAAATCAAAACTAATATAACAATGCTACTCCAGCATGATGCTGCCGTGAGTGGTGCTATCCTGAAAGATTGAAAAGCTTTTGAGAATAATGGATCAAAGACTTTCATTCTCACCGCACCTTGATTTTTTTGGGGTGAAGCATGATGTGTTTTTCTTAAGTGAATACTTCGTTATACAGATTTGCTGTAACTTGGTTGTAATCAAGCCTGGGTGTGAGTAGAAGTATTTAACTTAGCTTTACACAAAATAAGGAGGCTTACGGGCAATTCATCTTTCAAGAAGTGATGGGGCTCTTCTTTTTTTAAGATGCAAAAATAAAATTATTACTGATAAACACCTCTGTCATTCAGTCCAGTTTGACCATACACACAAAATGAAAGCATTGGCGGTCCCTATGCTCTGCTTAATTATAAGTGCAATCGAACAAACTGTACTTCTCTGCCGCTTCAAGCTTGGTATTTTGTCCAAGCAGCGATCTGACTGAGAGGTTTGTGAAACAAAGCGATGAAAATCGCCCCGTAGCGATTATGTGTATGTAATTAACTCTGCAACTTACCCATCTTAGAACTCATGCCCCTGACTGCAAGCTAAGCAACAGCAGCCTCTTCAGTAGTACACTCTGTATCAGGAGATAAAGTTAAGTCTGAGACATCTCACATTCTGCACTAAAAATATCTACATCTCATAGCAGGAAGGAAACCAGGAAGGTCCCGACAAGCCAGTCGGGTTCAAACTGTTTACTAGCAACCGGATATGTTTTAGGAATCTGTTTGTACATTCAATTAATTTTCAATTCACTTTGTTTATATAGTGCAGATTCACAACAGATGTTATCTCAAGGCAGTTTACAAGAAAGGCCATTGCAATTCAATCATACAGACATTCAAAAGAATTTTCAATTTAAGGAATCCAAGAAGATTGCATCGAGTCATTGACTAGCAGTTGAGTCCCGTTGATACAGATTCCAGCCACAGCAATCCCTTGGCAAACCCTCATACCGAGCAAGCATGCAGCGACAGTGGAGAGGAAAACCTCCCCTTTAACAGCAGGAAACCTCATGTAGAACCTGGTTTAGTACAAGCGATCATCTGCCACAACTGCCTGGGGGTTTGAGAAGAGAGTTTAGAGATACATGAAGAGCAAAAAGAACTAGTACTCTCTATATTAAAAAGTAAAAAGTTAATAACAGGATATGGAGGACGAACAGCCACTGGGAGCCTCATCCCAGTTGATTCCCCCATTCAACAGGGCTTTGAAGCTAAGCAGGATTCCAGACCAATTGTAGCTTTTATTCAGAGAAAAACAATGAGAAAAAAAATTAACAGTCGAAATAACAGCAAATAACACAACTGGAGAGTAGTACAAGAGAAAAGTAGCAGAGTGAAGAAAAGTGGTCACTTTGTCCTCCCACAGTCTAAGCCCATAGCAACAAAACTACAGAGGTAGTTTGGGGTGACGTAAGCCATTCTGACTATCAGCTTTATTAAAAAGAAAGGTTTTAAGCCTGGTCTTAAAAGTAGACAAGGTGTCTGCTTCGTGGGGAGTTGGTTTCATAGGAGAGGAACCCGATAACTAAAATATCTGTCTCCCATTCTACTTTTAGAAACCCTAGAAAACACAATGAAGCAGTCTCAGCGAAGTGCTCTTTTAGGAATATATGGAACAATCAGATGTCTGTTGTATAATGGAGCTTGATTATTAGCGGCTTTTCTACATAAGTAGGATTTTATATTTTATTCTGGATTGAACAGGAAGCCAAAGAAGGGAAGCTAAAAACTGGAGAAATGCGATCTCTCTTTTTAATATTATCGAATTATTGCTGCAGCATTTTGGATCAACTGAAGGCTTTTAATTGCATTTTGTGGAATTCCTGATATAATAATAGTAAAGAAAAATAATAGTCCAGCCTCTAAGTAACAAATGCATGGATTAGTTTTTCAGCATCACTGCTGGACAGTATGTTTTGAATTTTAACAATATTCCACAGTTGAAAGAAGGAAATCCTGGAAACCCGTTTGATATGGAATTAAAATTGAAATCGTCAAAAATAACATCAAGATTTTTTATATTACCTAATTTTTTTTAGAGATTTTGGTCCAAAATCAACCGCTTGTGTCTTGTCAAAATTTAAAAACAGAAAATTAGGGTCATCCACTTTATTATGTTCCAGAAATGCCTGTAATCTACCTAACTGATGAGATTAATAAGGTTAAATATATTTGTGTATCATCGGCATAGCTGTGGATACTTATGCCATGCTGTCTAAGGATTTTACCATATATATATATATATATATATATATATATATATATATATATATATATATATATTATATAGTAAATTGTTTTCAAGCTTTTCCAAGATAATATTATGTTTGGCAGTGTCAAAAGCAGCAACGTGATCTACCAAACCAAAACATTCAAAAGTATGTTGTCTGAGGCCATGATAATATCATTAGTAACTTTCACCTGTGCTGTTTCAGTGCTATGATTAACTCTTTTTTTTGACGTGTCCTGTCTCACAGTTTGCTATGCAGAATTGGTGTCTGAGCACAAAGTACAAGCCCACAGATTTACTTTTCCAAGCAGAGCATTACAGCTTTGCTAAAGTACTCCACTTGATATATATGTATGAAAAATATTTATTAGTGATTACTGTGGGTTTAATTTCTTGAAGTTATGGACACGAAATTGAGATAAGAAGGAAGAAAGAAAGAAGATAAAGAAGAGAAACAGGACCGGTAGAAGTGTGAACTGACGATACAAGATACCGAGGCAAACAAATAACACAAGAAAACATCCCAGTACTCCACCTCTGTTGGATGGCAGAGAAGTGGGAAAAACAGAACTAACAAAACCCACCAATTGAACAGAACAACATTAACAAAACAGATCTAGTAATATGAACTAAGAATTACACATTCACCAAACACAAAAATGGATTAATGAATACAACACTAATGTTTCTGGTAAACTCCTGGTACATACTATCTATTGACAATAACCTCAACTCAAGATTATGTTCGCACACACCAATGTCCCCTTACCTGTGTGTGTGTGTGTGAGCATGCAGGGGTAAATAAGGTTTTCCCATGCATGCGATAGATAGCTGGTGTAAGGAGCCAGAGCCCCCCAGAGTGCAGGGGCCAGAAGCAGACAAGCGCAGGGCTGAACGCCCACCAAGAGAGGAACAGAAGGAAGCACCAGGGGAACACCCAGCAGCTGCAATGCTGGGGCCCGGGAGGTCACAGGGACGAGCCCACGAGCTCCGCCGGAAACCGGCTACGCCAGGGCGGACCCGGACTAGGAGGACCCGGAGAACACGGGGATCAGGAGCGTCAACCCCCCCACCCTTCCTCTAAACAGGACACCCAAAAAAGGACGCTGTACACTCATTCATACACCTCATACATACTCCCAGGCCCAGGGATAGATGTCCCTAACTGAGCAACCTGCCCCTGCCTGCACCCAGGAGACAACCCCCTGCCCACCAGGATGGGGACAAGCAGACCACCAAAGCCCCCATCATGGCAAGAGTAGCCCACCAGCCCAGGTCCCCAACCGGACAGCCTGATAAACCCCCCGGACTCCAATCCATGATGGTCAAACGAACAGGGGGTGGGAAGACGCCCAGCCTCTCTACCCCTGCTCGAATGTTGTGTTGTTGCGTGTTGTTCTAAAGTGCACTTAAAAAGCAGAGGGGTGGGACATGGGAATGCTGCCAGGCACCCCCATCTCCCTCCCCGGGCCCTAAGTGTCTAGATGCAGTTAAGCAGCATGTAACTGTTGTGAGTGAAAGTGTCTAAGTTGTATAGTAAAATTGGGACCCAGGCCGCCACCGGGCAGCGAAGACAGAAACTCCTCCCCGCACCCCAGTGGTGTGCCCACGCCCCAAGGCCCTATGTGAATGGTATAATGAAGGAGCAGGATCGACAAAGGCGTCCAGGGATGGATAGGAAATGACTGGGGTGACACAATGCTATCCCCAGGGAGCCAGCTCCCCTGCTGACTCCAATAGGCACCTCTGCTCAGCACGATCCACCAGGAGTGGGAGGACACAGCACGTCAAAGTCGGAGCTCATGGCCGTGGCACCACCAAAGCCAACCCCCCCCACCCCCCCCATCCCAGAGGGGGATCTAAATCCATCCCAGCATTCAGACTACTATCAAAACACAGGACACCCGTGGTAATAGCCACTTACTATAGATTCATGATATCTAAAATTGGGGCAGTAATCAAAGTGAACATTTCCATAAATGATTTGGTTGGGATTGGGTCTATCATACAAGTTGAAGGTTTAGATGAGTTTATAATTTTTTCATTACTTCGTAAGCTCATCTGTATCAAAATAGTTCAAACTCAAATGAGGTTCTGCAGTTCTCTCCAATGCTGCTTAAGACTCCATTTGCTTCACTCCAGACAGCCTGTATTTATTGCCTGTATGCAGTTTCGAAGCTAACCGCAATAAGGCTAACATATAGGGGCGCATGTCGCCATCTATCATGAAGAAGTCAAACGTACTTCATTTAATAATTTGATTTTCTGAAAGGGCACGTAGGAGGGACTATGTTTCTCAGCTGGACTGGCCCAAGTGGCTGGGGAGAGGGAAGTCATGCCCTGCATCCGAATCCTTAGTATGTACTACATGCTGCATAGTAGCTACTACTTGCCCCTTGAAGCAGTAGGCTACATACTGCATAGCAAACAAGCGAGTAGAAATCGGACGTACTGCTCCAACATTTTGCCGGGTATTTACATTACGTTACGTCAACTGTAGTCCCATGGATGTTTTTAATTTAAACTTACTCAATTCAGTCTATTACATTTTCACAATTCATTAAAGTTTAATCTAAAGGTGCTTTATGGATAGTGTTGGTCCTTGCAGATGCTCTTATAATGTAAGCGACAGGGCATTCAACGTAGGTGCATTCATTCCAAATCATATGGAATTAATTGGTCATGGGATTTTGATCCCACGGAAAGTTCACCTGCTCTACAAGGTTCTAAGTTCAGCTGTGTACCTTTCTTGGATAAAGCCATTTACTGAACTATCGTATGCTGTATGTATATTTTTTTTGTTTCCTTCGATAAAAAGTGCTCCTTGTTAAGTAATTTCTGTTTTCATATGTGCATCTTTCCCGACTGAACCCAATGGCTGGGAAATTGGTGACCTTAATTAGGTTTACTCTTTTTTTCCCCTTTGTATAGTAAGTACGCCTGACCCAGTGTTTCTGTTTTTAGCTGTGTCTTTGACAGATGAACAATCACAATGAGTCTGGTTCTAGTGGAGCTTTCGTATTGTTAAAGTGTTTTATTCCTTTGTAACCATATTCTTGCCCAGACATTGGTATAGCAATAAAGTCAATGACGTATTACAATCGGCCAGGCGTCATTAGATAGTTTGCCTTTTACCACTTTGGCTGAATTTTATCAAGATTTGTAATAAATTAGACTGCACGTTTTTAGATTCGAATTTGTCTATACAATAAGACTCTATTGAAAGAATTTGATTCTATAGGATATGAAAGAAATGTATCTTGTTTGACTTGAATTTAACTGCATGGAATGAAATTGAATGAATTTAGATTGATTAAATACTTTAAAAAAATAAATTAAGATTAAATGAATTGAAGTTTTGCTGTTTTAAAGTATTCTTTAACAGAACTATTAACCATTGTGTATTTGGTGTGAGGATGTATTCTGAATGTCTTTAATTAAACAGATGTGTTTTTACATTAATAACAACAACAAAAAATCAACAAATTAGAATCAATCAGAAGTTTCATGTAAGAGGCTGACGATAATTTGAATAAAATCAAGGAAACTCTCAATGCCTCTCTACCCTTTTAAAGATGGTGTAAACTGGCAGAAATGTTGTTTTGTGACATGTACATATTTGGAGATTCAACTGTCTGAGCCCGTGACGAAAACATGACGAGGCCTCTTTGAGACTTCCCTTTTTTGTCAACCGACACGTGAGTTTTTTATATCACTCTTAGATTCCTCCTGAAGGCTTGAGTCACCAATGTCCTTATCGAGTTCCACTTTCCAGGTTCAAATGTTAAAATGATCACACATCCACATATCAACCACATATCATGTTTTATAAAGATATGTCATAAATTATGTCCTTCTCAGTTTCCACATCTCTAATTCTGTTGTTGTCCCATTTGTACTTGAATTTATTTCATTATGTGTTACAAAATAGTTCAATCATAATATTTTTTACGGGTCGAAGAGACAATTGATCATCAGATGCTTAATTTCAATAACAGATGTCTTTCGTTGCATCTGTTATCACTCCAAAGTTCTCGGTTTTTGCTGGCTTGCAATTATAGCAGATTGAGGTGGCCGCACAAATGTATTGTTAAAACTCCATCTGGTGGCAGGACCCGGGAAAGCAGCTGCTTGTTTAACAAGAAATCACTTACAATGTCAGGGGGGGAAAGGACAACTGAGACATGGTGACTTGCTGGAGTTTAAAAAGTTTTATCTCACCACCCATCTCAGATTCATTCTCAAGATTTTAATTTTCTCCTTCTGCTTGAAGCCTGTGATCTGTTTCATCTCTGAGCACCAATCATCTCCTATAATGTTCTGCTGTTCCTTCCTACCTTTTTCTCCTCGGTAAGCAGTTCCTTCGTGTATGTGGTGAGCCAGGTTTTGTTATTAGGAAAGCATCACTTTGATCTGGTGGGGAGAGTGTTGTTCACGCAAAGATTTATTCTGTCAGTCTCACTTGAAAGTTTTTTCTCTTTTTTAAATTTGCTGGAAAACATTTGAAATGCTGGAAATGTAGCAGAGCGTAAGGCTTTTTTTGGATAACATCTCCACATATTGTCTTTAATACTTTAGGGTTTTGTCTCTGTAGCGAAGCAACATCTGAGCCGATGACATCATATGCATCAGAAGGTGCTGATAATACTGATAATGAGACATATAATGTTGCTAAGATGACACTTGTGAACTCCTTTGCTTGAGAATACGAAAACTTAAAGCAAATCATCTGTTGTTGACAAACACTGGTTTCCAACTCTTTTGCTTCTTGCTCTTCTATAAATTCCTTTCTAGTCAGATAGCAGAGAGACATTGAAACCATTGTTTCTATTTTTTATCTTATATTTTTAAAAGCAATATTTCTTTCCCCATTATAATTGATAGAATATAATGTTTCACCTTCCTCCTTATCTGGCTCCATCTCGCTCCTGCTCAGCATCCACAATGCCTCCTATTTAACTCATCTGGGGTTTAGGGTCATATCTTAGGTTTTACTTGAGCTTTTGAGGAGTTGATCATTTGCTTGAGGGTATTAAAAATCCCTCCTTGCTATTGTTTTGCATCAAAACAATCATCCAAATGTAAGGTATAAAAGAAAAAATCCTTTCAGCTTCACAGGATTCAAATCCAAAATGAAATGTCTGTTGAAAAATCAATGTTTTTACCACAAAAGAGGAAGAGGTTTTAAAAAGCATTAGCCAGAAAGAATGTAAAATACCTTCTCCAACCACATGCTGTCTGGTAGAGTTTTATCTTTCATTCTACTGGAAGACCCGGGGGTTGTGAAGGTTTGGGCAACCAATCAATATTAAAGTAGCCATAATGTTAAATTTCTAAAAATTCCAGCTTAAAGTTATAGGAATTTGACCAAAAAACATTGAATTACAATTGTAGTTTGTTTAAGACTCTATACTAAACCAAGCTGCTGCTTCAAGTGTTTTTCATGATTTTCCTTCATGAACGTGAACTGAGAAAATTTTTTTTTCCACATTTCTATTTGACCATGAAGTTAAAAACCTGAACGAGAATAACCACACTCTAATGCAAAGTTACAATATTTTAGCGTAATTACCACTAGAGGGCAGCATCTTGACATGACTCAACCGCCCCCTCTTTACTTGAATGGACTAAATAAGATGCTATGAATTTGTAACTGCATATTGAACAGACTTTGTCTTTTTAACATTTTTGCCTTTCAACTGAAGATAATGTTGTTTCTCATGTTTGTTGGAAGATTACTCAAAAACATCCTGGCAGATTGGTGTGAAAATTTCACGAAATTGCCTTTAAAGGTTAGAAAAAAATGATACTGATCTTTATTCAGATGATTTTTGGTTTTATTGTCATTCTGACTTATTGATGTTAACATATTCATGAATAAGCTTATGCAAAGTGTTGATATGCTAAAGGACATCTGAAAGACTGATCCTGGGAATGTACACAATTATTGAAGAAAACATGTTTTCAGAATGACCTCATACATGTCAAATGATACAGTTATAACCAGAATATTGTCTAGTAATGGTTACATGATGTCTGGAAGAGATTAAAAATAGTTTTGTTGAGAAGAAAAGGGGAAGACAACATAGCTCAAATGCCAGACAGTTATATAAACCATGCATCCTTCGAGATATATTTATCTTTGTTGAGAGTTGTTTTGTAGTATGACGATAAAGCCACTTTGGCTATCAGAAATGTGAAATCCCTGACTTGTTGACAAGCTCTGAAAGAGGTGAATCTCAAACTGAATCTCAATCTGTGTGCGAACCAAAGGGGTAGCCTTAGTCTCCAATAAGGTTTCTGGCTTGAATGCATCGGTTGAAAGTCCTGAAGACATCACCATGCCGTCATCGCTGGCATTTCTTCTGAGAATATTTTAAATTTTGCCTTCATGCCTGTCTTTGTCATCATAGGGGGGGGGGGGGACTCTGTTCTGTTGTCTGTTTGCTGGTTAAAAGAATCCCCCCCACACACACATTTTTAAACATTCCCACTCTTACATTCCTCACTCATCTTCAGCAGCCCACATACACTCAGCAGGCTACACACGCTAGGCTGCTCCAGAACCGGGTCTAATGTATGGGACACATCTCCTTTTTGTACAGTCTCTCAAACCTAATGAAAATAGAAACACTTCGGGTTTTTTCTCCCTATTCCTTTGTCCTATATTGTTAGGAAATATTTTAATTCGTCTCTTATTTTTGGGAGCAAAGAACTGACTCTTCCACACATTGCTATTAGGGATACACAGATTTAGTGACTGTAATTGGGATCTGGTCATTATGTGACACAGAAATTCAAAGTTAATTAGCATGGGGGGAAATATACATGTCGAACAAAAATTTAGCTTTAAGGAACGCCATATGTGATCTTTGTTTACTTGGATTCATGATTTCAGAATCACACAAAGTAGAGCTGATCTCCAAGTAAGACCTGTAACAGAAAGTAAATTAACTAAATTTAACTTCACAAGTGAGTAGATTTTACTGAGTCTTTTTATGTGGGACTTGTTGCTAGTACCCATAAAAAGTTGACATCAGAGCTCTCTAGGAAAAACAGTGGGAGGATGAGAGCAGTAAAAGCCTGGAAATCACTGGTTAATATCTTTTTTCCATTTGCAACAGGGATACAATGCATTTCTTAACTTATTTTAGATAAATTATAGTTATGTATCAGCAGAAAATGAGGGTTTAAATAAAACGTATCAGTAGAAGGCTTAGTGATTGAGAAATGAAGTATCTGAATACCACAACCATTTGAATGAATACTTATTTAACACTGTTGGGGAGTGATGGGAAGTACTGATGTCACAGCCTCAGACAGGAAGCATGTCTGCTCATATTCACACCTCGCTTTACTGTCTCTTCTTTTCATGGTTTACAGGGCACCTCATTGCGGTCAGGTTTGTTGCCGATGTCTTTTGGCAGAGGCGTGAACGAGGGTGGGGAATGTTTTCACAGTTCCCACAGGAAAACAGTCAGGAGGCTTACACAAGGGCCTTAATGCTCAGTCCAAAAGCCACAGAACAAGAGGCGGTGTTTGAGCCCCCTCAGGAACTCCCCCAAACCCATCAGCTCCACACAGAACTTCAGTGGACTGCTGCTGTTTTGTTTTTGTTTCGGTTCCTCTCCAGGTCTGGGACTAGCGCCACCACTGATTCGCTCACACTGGTTCTTGGCTGACTTTGAACCCCCCAACCATTTTTTCCCCTGCTCCAATTATTTTCCAAATGTTTTTCCAAATTCAGTCGCTGGATGAAGTGTTATTGTCTCAAAGTTTCCTGGATCTGTTCAACGCCACACGCTGTTTGTTTAACAGCAAATAGAGAGACTCTGTCCGTGAGGAGTGTATGCTGAACATGTTGTGCAGGTGAAATCCCTGAATAATACAAGACTTCGTGGAAGTTGGGGGAGAAATGTCAGCAGGAAGAACAAACACTGCCATCCAGCAAAACTTGATAACTTGATTTCATGTATGTTTGGTCTATTTTCAAATTCCAGTGAATTCCCCTGTCTTCGTCGGCACAGAAAGTAAGGACAATCACTATTTATTTGGTGCTAAAACAAAACAACAAACTGTTCCTACACAGCTATGAAAAAATGTCTACTCCATTAAAGTTTTTCTTTTTTTTGGTAGCAGTGATACGTTTGATATTATCAAACAATTGTTAATATTAGACAAAGATAAGCGAGCCAAACCAACACATTGGAGAGTTTACCAATCAATTTCTAAGGTTTTGTGACTCCAGTAAACCATAGTGAGAGCTATTTGTCATGTTCTGGCTCAAGGAGGACCCAGATGCGGAGCGGCGTTTGTGGCTCTTACGGCCCATGTTTATTAACAGTCGAAAAACAGACGAGAAGCACGGAGAACTAGGGGAGGTAACGACGACAACGACCCGACGAGGACAGACAGACACAGAAGGGTATATATACTGTGGGGAGGGTAATCAGGAAACGTGGAACACCTGGGAGCAGAGGCAGAAAACACAGGGAGGACTAATAAGACAACAGGTGAAACAAACTAGGACTAAGTAACTAAAACAGACTGGGAGGAAACAAGGAGGAATAAACAACACAGACAGGGACGGATCATGACAATACCCCCCCCTCAAGGTGCGCCACCTGGCGCACCAAGTAGGAAACTCAAGCCAGGGCGGGAGGAGGGGGTCCAGGACGGAGGGACAAAACCACAGTCCCCAGAAGACCCATGACGTGGCGGCCGGCGGCGAGGGATCAGCAGGCGAGGAGGCCGGCGACGAGGAACCAACAGACGAGGAGGCCGGCGACGAGGAACCAACAGACGAGGACCAACGACGAGAGGCCGGCGCGAGGAACCAACAGACGAGGAGGCCGGCGACGAGGAACCAACAGACGAGGAGGCCGGCGACGAGGAACCAACAGACGAGGAGGCGGCGGCGAGAGGAACCAACAGACGAGGAGGCCGGCGACGAGGAACCAACAGACGAGGAGGCCGGCGACGAGGAACCAACAGACGAGGAGGCCGGCGACGAGGAACCAACAGACGAGGAGGCCGGCGACGAGGAACCAACAGACGAGGAGGCCGGCGACGAGGAACCAACAGACGAGGAGGCCGGCGACGAGGAACCAACAGACGAGGAGGCCGGCGACGAGGAAACAGCAGACGAGGAGGCCGGCGACGAGGAAACAGCAGACGAGGAGGCCGGCGACGAGGAAACAGCAGACGAGGAGGCCGGCGACGAGGAACCGTCAGACGAGGGCGCAGACGAGGAGGCCGACGACGAGGGACCGTCAGACGAGGAGGCCGACGACGAGGGACCGTCAGACGAGGAGGCCGACGACGAGGGACCGTCAGACGAGGAGGCCGACGACGAGGGACCGTCAGACGAGGAGGCCGACGACGAGGAACCTTGAGCCTTGGGGGCCGGCGGCGTGGAACCTTGAGCCTTGGGGGCCGGCGGCGTGGAACCTTGAGCCTTGGGGGCCGGCGGCGTGGAACCTTGAGCCTTGGGGGCCGGCGGCGTGGAACCTTGAGCCTTGGGGGCCGGCGGCGTGGAACCTTGAGCCTTGGGGGCCGGCGGCGTGGAACCTTGAGCCTTGGGGGCCGGCGGCGTGGAACCTTGAGCCTTGGAGGCCGGCGGCGTGGAACCTTGAGCCTTGGGGGCCGGCGGCGTGGAACCTTGAGCCTTGGAGGCCGGCGGCGTGGAACCTTGAGCCTTGGAGGCCGGCGGCGTGGAACCTTGAGCCTTGGGGGCCGGCGGCGTGGAACCTTGAGCCTTGGAGGCCGGCGGCGTGGAACCTTGAGCCTTGGGGGCCGGCGGCGTGGAACCTTGAGCCTTGGGGGCCGGCGGCGTGGAACCTTGAGCCTGGAGGCCGGCGGCGTGACTTGAGCTCTGGAGGCCGGGGCGTGGATTGACTCTGGAGCCGGCGGCGTGGAATGAGTCTGGAGGCCGGCGGCGTGGAACCTTGAGCCTTGGAGGCCGGCGGCGTGGAACCTTGAGCCTTGGAGGCCGGCGGCGTGGAACCTTGAGCTAGGTGGAGGCGTGTTCGCCTGAACACCCTCGGCAGAGGCAGGAACCGGAGGCGTGTTGCCTGAACACCCTCGGCGGAGTCAGGAACCGGAGGCGTGTTCTCCTGAACACCCTCGGCGGAGTCGGGAACCGGAGGCGTGTTCTCCTGAACACCCTCGGACGAGGCAGGAACCGGAGGCGTGTTCTCCTGAACACCCTCGGCGGAGTCGGGAACCGGAGGCGTGTTCTCCTGAACACCCTCGGAAGAAGCAGGAACCGGAGGCGTGTTCCCCTGAACACCCTCGGAAGAGGCAGGAACCGGAGGCGTGTTCTCCTGAACACCCTCGGCAGAGTCGGAAACCGGAGGCGTGTTCGCCTGAACACCCTCGGAAGAGTCGGGAACCAGAGGCGTGTTCGCCTGAACACCCTCGGTGGAATCAGGAACCGGAGGCGTGTTCGCCTGAACACCCTCAGAAGGGTCAGGAACCGGAGGCGTGTTCGCCTGAACACCCTCGGGAGAGTCAGGAACCGGAGGCGTGTTCGCCTGAACACCCTCGGAAGAGTCAGGAACCAGAGGCGTGTTCTCCTGAACACCCTCGGCGGAGTCGGGAACCAGAGGCGTGTTCCCCTGAACACCCTCGGTGGAATCAGGAACCGGAAGAGTGTTCGCCTGAACACCCTCGGTGGAATCAGGAACCGGAGGAGTGTTCGCCTGAACACCCTCAGAAGGGTCAGGAACCGGAGGCGTGTTCGCCTGAACACCCTCGGAGGAATCAGGAACCCGAGGCGTGTTCTCCAGAACACCCTCGGAGGAATCAGGAACCCGAGGCGTGTTCTCCAGAACACCCTCGGAGGAATCAGGAACCCGAGGCGTGCTCTCCAGAACACCCTCGGAGGAATCAGGAACCCGAGGCGTGTTCTCCAGAACACCCTCGGAGGAATCAGGAACCCGAGGCGTGCTCTCCTGAACACCCTCGGAGGAATCAGGAACCCGAGGCGTGTTCTCCAGAACACCCTCGGAGGAATCTGGAACCCGAGGCGTGCTCTCCAGAACACCCTCGGAGGAATCAGGAACCCGAGGCGTGCTCTCCAGAACACCCTCGGAGGAATCGGGAACCCGAGGCGTGCTCTCCAGAACACCCTCGGAGGAATCGGGAACCCGAGGCGTGCTCTCCTGAACACCCTCGGAGGAATCGGGAACCCGAGGCGTGTTCTCCAGAACACCCTCGGAGGAATCGGGAACCCGAGGCGTGTTCTCCAGAACACCCTCGGAGGAATCGGGAACCCGAGGCGTGTTCTCCAGAACACCCTCAGGAATCAGGAACCGAGGCGTGTTCTCCAGAACACCCTCGGAGGAATCAGGAACCCGAGGCGTGCTCTCCAGAACACCCTCGGAGGATTCTGGAACCCGAGGCGTGCTTCCCAGAACACCCTCGGAGGAATCAGGAACCCGAGGCGTGCTCTCCAGAACACCCTCGGAGGAATCAGGAACCCGAGGCGTGTTCTCCAGAACACCCTCGGAGGAATCAGGAACCCGAGGCGTGTTCTCCTGAACACCCTCGGAGGAATCAGGAACCCGAGGCGTGCTCTCCAGAACACCCTCGGAGGAATCAGGAACCCGAGGCGTGTTCTCCAGAACACCCTCGGAGGAATCAGGAACCCGAGGCGTGCTCTCCAGAACACCCTCGGAGGAATCAGGAACCCGAGGCGTGCTCTCCAGAACACCCTCGGAGGAATCAGGAACCCGAGGCGTGCTCTCCAGAACACCCTCGGAGGAATCAGGAACCCGAGGCGTGCTCTCCAGAACACCCTCGGAGGAATCAGGAACCCGAGGCGTGTTCTCCAGAACACCCTCGGAGGAATCAGGAACCCGAGGCGTGTTCTCCAGAACACCCTCGGAGGAATCAGGAACCCGAGGCGTGCTCTCCTGAACACCCCTCGGAGGAATCAGGAACCCGAGGCGTGTTCTCCAGAACACCCTCGGAGGAATCAGGAACCCGAGGCGTGCTCTCCAGAACACCCTCGGAGGAATCAGGAACCAGAGGCGTGCTCTCCAGAACACCCTCGGAGGAATCAGGAACCCGAGGCGTGTTCTCCAGAACACCCTCGGAGGAATCTCGGACCCGAGGCGCATCCGTCTGGACGCCCTCGGAGGGAACTCGGAACCGAGGTGCATCCGTCTGGACGCCCTCGGAGGGAACTCGGAACCGGGGTTCCAGGTGAGCCTCTGAAGAGCGCTCAAATACAGTCTCCACAGGGGACCTGGGCTCAACATTCCTTACGGAACTCTTCCCTCTGTTCCATTGACCCTGGGTTAACTCAGCTCCACCTGAAGGAAACGCCGGCGCCTGGCTGTGCTGGAGAGGATGAGGAGGCAGACCCGAAACCGGCCGTGGGCGGCAGGAGGAAGCGGCGGTCGAATCACCGAAGCCGGAGGCAGCACCAAGCGGGACAGGAGGAGCCGAGGCGCTGCAACTCCGAGAAGGAGGCGAGAAACCTCCTGGAGCCGATGGAGCAGCTCGGCGACGCCTCCCTCCTCGTCGCCGGGAAGCAGGAAGAGGGCCAGTCCCAGAGGGATCACAGATGGGTGGAAGATCGGCGGAAGGAGCCAGGGAGATCAACCGGTCAACCCAGGAAGCAGAAAGCCGCGGCGAAGGCGGCGCACCCCGGGCACCGCTGCAAAAGCCCAGCTCGTCGTCCAGGGAGCCAGAGAAAAACTCCGGGAAGCCGTCATCGTCCTCCTCCGAATCGTCATATATGGACGCAAGGAGGAACGACGGGGAAACATCAACTGCGTTCCCAGGAGGACGCCCAGAAGCGCGGCGATGACTCGAGGCCCGAGGAGCGGAGAGGCCGCCCTCCTCACGACGGCGGGGCCCAACACCGGGCGGACAGCGAGCCAGCCGGAATCCGCAAAAGGGTGAGTCAGAGTGGAGTCCTTGACTTACGCTCCAATCTATCAGTTCTCTCCACTCTTCCTCAGTGTGTTGGTACTCCGCTGGGTCCAGTTGGTCGGGTCGTACTGTCATGTTCTGGCTCAAGGAGGACCCAGATGCGGAGCGGCGTTTGTGGCTCTTACGGCCCATGTTTATTAACAGTCGAAAAACAGACGAGAAGCACGGAGAACTAGGGGAGGTAACGACGACAACGACCCGACGAGGACAGACAGACACAGAAGGGTATATATACTGTGGGGAGGGTAATCAGGAAACGTGGAACACCTGGGAGCAGAGGCAGAAAACACAGGGAGGACTAATAAGACAACAGGTGAAACAAACTAGGACTAAGTAACTAAAACAGACTGGGAGGAAACAAGGAGGAATAAACAACACAGACAGGGACGGATCATGACACTATTATCTAAAAATGGAGAAAACATGGAACATTGGGGAACCTTCGCAGGAGTGGCTGGCCTCTTAGCTTGTAGCCTGTAAATAACCCTTTCACAGGGTTGGGGGGAGACCATCTTCTCACAGTTTCTTTTTATCACAGTGTGCATCTGAAAAATGGGTCCATACACAGGGTAGAGAAAAACAAGTTTACAATCTTATTCGCCAAGAGAAGGTCTGACAATGATGTACAGTGGGGCAAAAATGTATTTATTTGGCCACCAATTATGCAAGTTGGCCTCTTGGAAAAATGAGAGAGGCCTGTAATTTTCATCATAGGTACATCAACTATGAGAGACAAAATTAAAAAAAATCTATTAAATCACATGGCCTGATTTTAAAATACTTTATTTGCTAAATTTGGTAGAAAATAAGTATTTGTTCACCCACAAACAAGCAAGATTTCTGGCTCTAACAGAACCTTTAACTTATTCTGTAGGAGGATGTCCTCCACTTGTTACCTGTATTAATGACACCTGGTGATCTTATCAGTATAAAATAAATCTGTCCACAACCTCAGCCATAGACCAAACTTCATATTGTCAAGACCAAAGAGGGACACCAAAAACAAAATTGTAGACCTGCATGAGGGAGCAATTATTAGAAAATGTAAGATCTATAAGACACACAAAATCTCACCCTGTGGGGTCAAATGATCACTAGAACGGTGAGCAAATATCCCAGACTCACAAGGGGGACCTAGTGAATGACCTGCAGAGAGCTAGGACTAAAGTACCAAAGGCTAATAAACTAGCCAGGAACTAAAATTATGCAGTGCCAAACGTGTCCCCCTGCTTATAGCCTAGTTTATACTTCTCCAACAGCAAATTTGCACTCTGACTCAGACGTATTGACGGAGACATTTTTCGTTTATCGTTCTCTGTTTATTTCTTTCCTTTTTCCATTGATTTTTCAGCGTTGCAAAGCAATTCTGGACCAGGACAGCAGGGGGTGCTAACCTTTCATTGTGGCTATGACTACTATCTTCCATCAGTGCAGATAGTAGCGTAGAACATCGCAGCGTCGCTTCAGTTTTTTTATTCAGCTTGTGAACATATTTCCCCCTCAAGGAACAATGGATGTAAGTTTTTTTTAAAAGGACTATACCATGCTATTTTACAGCTTTAAACTTCTGGTATGGACATATATACGCTAAATTGTTACCGTTGGTGTTATACAGTCTTAATTTGTTCTAAAATTTAACTTTTATCCTGTAGTTAATGTTGGACCACGAAGTCAAATAGCTCGTTTCTCTATAATCCCGCCTCCTGCATCCAACCCCCCCACTCCTCTTTCCCCCATTCCCCCACCCCACTCTGCTCCTGTTGTGCAGAGCCACAGCCGCTCGGACTGAGAGAACTAGTAGTAGTAAAGGTTTATACTAGAAGTGCAGCTCATAGAATATTTTAAAAACGCATGGAAACAAATACAGCACTCTTTTTTGTTGTTTTCCTACACCTCCTTGTGTTCAAAATCACCTAAAGACCAGACTAAAAAAAGTATCGTTTTAATATGTAAGGGATAATGCCCGACGAGGTGTCCATTATCAGAAATGGAATGGACGACGCAAAGACTTTGCTTCCACAAAGTCCATTCATTTCTGATAATTGACACCTCGAAGGGCATTATCTCACTTATACCATAGTCACTTACGAAAGAAAGAAATGTTTAATCAACTAATAATACTTTAATGTGTTTTAGAGTTAAAATCGTCAGGGATTTTCTTTATAATTTAGCGATGAGTCAACTGTGAAACAACATTGAGTTTCCGTTGCCATTTGAGCCAGCGCAATAATTAACTGTCATCAGGCAATTTGACAGGACACCTTTCCTAGGTGTACATTATAACTTTTTAATGTATACCTTCCAGCCAATCAGAATCGAGTATTCATCCAAATCATGGTATAAAAAGCATGTAGTGCCCAGACGCTGAATTAACTAATGATTACAGCGACAATAGAGCATTGTTCTGGTGAAATGATCTCTGGCTGTTGCTGAACGAATCAATTACAGGCATATGCTCTACTTTGATGGAGACATATAGTTAGAAAATAGACCTCTACTCCTTCCGTCCGTTGTTGCGTAGTTGACAGAGAGTCCTTGCATCGAAGGATAATGGCGCTGTGTCAATCCGTCTCCGTCAAAACGGAGTAGTATAAACTAGGTTTAAGTCAGTATATGTCTAGGCCCATTTGAAGTTTGTTAAAGAGCATTTGGACGATCCAGAAGAGGATTGGGATATGATCGGATGAAACCAAAATATAACTTTTTGGTAAGAATTCTACTTGTTATGTTTAGAAGAGAAGGAATGCTGAGTTGCATCTAAAGAACACCATACCTACTGTGGAGCATGGGGGTGGAAACATCATCCTTTGGGGATGTTTTTCTTCAAGGGGTACTAGGACGACTGATCCATGTAAAAGAAATAATGAATAGGGCCATGTATCGTGACATTTTGAGTGAAAACCTCCTTTCTTTAGCAAGGGCATTAAAGGTGAAATTTAGCTGGGTCTTTCATCATGACAATGATCCCAAACACACCGCCCGGGAAACAAAGGATTGGCTTCAATAAGAAGGATTTCAAGGTTCTGGAGTGGCCAAGCCAGTCCCCAGATCTCAACCCCATAGAAAATCTTTGGAGGGAGTTGAAAGTCTTTGTTGTCCAGAGACAGCCCCAAAACATCACTGCTCTAGATGAGATCTGCAAGGAGGCATGGGCCAAAATATCATCAACAGTGTGTGAAAACTTTGAAAATATTCGAACTTTGTCATTGCCAACAAATGGCCAAAGGACACAACAATCAAGACAGTTGGAGCTGGGGCTTGAACCAGGAAACTTCTGATTACAAGATGAATGCCTGAGCCACAGTCACCCCAAATAGGATACAACAAAGTATTGATATGAACTTTTGTTATGATTGGAGATGATGTGATTTTTTTTTTCTCCCATAGTTGAGGTATACATATGATGGAAATTGCAGACTTCTCTTATCTTTTTAAGTGGGACAACTTGCACAATTGGTGGTTGACTAAATACTTTTTTGCCCCACTGCATGCATCCCTGATATTTTCATGAAGCAAATCCAAAGTTTCTCTTTGAATCAGTGGTCAAACTGTTTAAAGGTTGGAAATGAAATAGAGTAAGGCCTGGTAAAACCCCCAGATATTGTCAAAATTACATATTAGCAGTAACTGAGCCAATGACATCACATGCAGCTTTGGGATCTTCTACTCCGAACCAGCATTGCTGGCTCCTTGGGGAGGTCACAAAAGAACCCTGAACAACATTTAAACCACCTCATATTTCACTTGCCTCAGTTAAGATTTAGCACGATGATCCCAGAGAGATTTAATAAAATATTCTGTGAATTGATAAGGAACATTTGTGTCCAGTTATGTCACATTCAAATCACTTTTACAGCATTTCAGAAAAGGTCACACGGAGAGTAAAACATGGTGGTAGTGTGAAACAGGTTAATGATCCGAAAAACACCAGAAAGTTCACCAACGTATGGCTCAAAGTCAAAATAAATTTCTGATATTAAACACATGGTGCATCTTTCAAAGCCTTCTTTAATTGAGACAAGCAAGCAACGACAGAGGAAATCTTTAAGGGGCGCAATTACTTTTTCTCTACACTTCACACCAACATGGGGACATATTGAGAACATTATTCGTCTGTATCTTAAATTTGTAACTCTCAAAGCAGTAAACGAAGAGCAAGAGGAAGTTGGCTTCGAAACCGCAGTGACGAAGAAAGCAAACTTCCTCTTTCACCAGGACTGAAAAAAAAAAGATAATCTATTGTAATTCTGAACGTCATGCTCTTACAACGAGTATCTCCTTTCACAGTCGTCATCCGGTTCTCACATCCCCCTCACCATAAAAAGTATGTGTGTCATCACCACAGATGAGTTAATTCAACCGTCTTGGATTGAGCAGGAAGAAGTTCGAGGTGAAGAATCAGAGAAATAGAGAATAAAAGGAAAGCCCCTTTGTGTACAGCATCAACCCACATGCTGTGTAAAAATGAAATATTATAGAGCTCCAAAGTCGCTTGGGGTAAAGCTCAGATCATTTTAACACTCATCTGAAGAGTGGGTGACGATTAGAAACCTATGTGTTGCATCTTTCTGTTTACAGTATCATCATTCCTTCTTCCTAAGAACAGGGTTATTGCCAAGCTGGGCTCATAATGTTTTCATGGAACACAGTACAGTATCTCTGGGCTCCGTATTTTTCTAGGAGATTAGTTCTTGGAAAATTAAAAGTGAGTCAACATCCTCTCCTGTCACAAAAACACTTCCAGCTTCCAGCATTTCTGCAGGCCAGGCACTGCGTCAAAGCTCGTTTTCTTTTCTCTCTGATTTGGTGGCAGAGAAGAAGATATGCTGTGGCTTTTCGCTCTGGAAGTTATGATGTCCAGAACAGACTGATCCTCGACACTTCCTCTATTTTCAGACAGGAAGTTGAACTGGCCTCTATTAGTGTCTCAATCAAACTATGGAAGTCTATAGGCACGAAACACGTATATTTTATGGTATTTGGATGAAACAGATGATGGCTTTGGGAAATAAGTAAAATGAAGAATTTTTATTTACATTTGTGAGAAGTTTGAAAAGATGACCTGGTTTTTGTTTAAAGATAAAACCAACATGACATTTCCTGCTATTGTATTTCAGGATTTCTCTGTCATTGTTTGCACGCACACAGAGTTATTTTATATAACACATGCTTCAAGCATTAAAAAAAGAAAAAAAACTGCTTTAGAAATAAACATTTTGGCAACACTGCCTTGAAGAAGTATTCACACACTATTGTTACACTTTATTTTATGTTATTTTAAAAAAGAGGGAAAAATCTGCAGTGCATTTATGTTCAAACTCCTGAGTCAATGCTTTGTGGAAGCCTATAGTGAATTTAAAACTGCAAGTCTTTTGTGGATGTCTCCACCAGTTTTGCACATCTGAAAACAAACACATTTTTGCCTATTCCTCATTGTAAAATAACTCAAGATCAGTTGGACTAGAAGGAAAATATCTTTGAATAATCATTTCAACGTTTTGCTCCAGATCTGTATCTATTAGACCTGGACTGTTACTGGGCCCAGTCTCAAACCTTTTCTTCCAGAATTGTTCTTTATTTAGCTCCATCAGTCTTCACATCAACTCCAGTGAACACAAACATCCTCACACCATCATGCTACCACCACCAAGATGCATGTGTCTAGGCTGATGTGCAGTTCCATTTATAGTAAGTTTCAGTGCTCTGGTTGTGACTCCGTGGATGGATGGATGGATACTGTTTTTTCTCTTTGCTTTAACATAATTTATTATAACACTTTCTCTTGTTTCTTCCCTTGCTTGATTCTTATCCATCTCTTTTATGTTGACATTTACACAAAGCTTAACTTTTGTTATTTTTACTCTTTTTTTCTGTTTCTTACAACAGAAGTAAAGAAGCAACAGCATCAATATGATTATAAAGGATGAGTCTGATCAATTTAAGAAAAACCTTATTAATAGTATTCTTAAACCGTCTTTCTGTTACATCCGGTGGCTGTTGCTCACAACGAGCCACGTTCTGCTGTAGATCTCTACCTGTAAAAAGACGGAAGTATGAAGGATTGCTGTAAAGTTAATGACTAAATGCTATCAGCTGTCTCCTATCAGCACCTGCTCGTTCAGGAGGAGGGATTCCTGCAAAATCAGTGACTTCATCCAATCACCTGGGTTCCCGCTGACTTTGATATAAAACATTTCACATTTGGCTAATTAAACTGAATTTCATTGTGTTATTTTCTATCTGCTTGGCCTGCTGTGTCATTTAGAGATCAAGTGATTATACATTAAGAAGTATTTATTATGACTGAAGGTAGTTTGCACTGTTCTAAAAGAAATAACCAACCGTAAGTTTCGGTTTCGAATGCATTATGCTGTAAACAAAATAGAATTTGGAAATAGTAAATGGGCTGCTTTTTCAGTCAGAGCACCGCAAAGCGTTTTACACTACACACTACAAATATGTGTTTCTCTTCCTGAATTTATTTTTTGTTGTCACTTATTTTTACTCCTTTTTCTATTTTACTCTTTAAATACCAGAGGCTTTATAGAATTGTAATGTTTTTTTCCCACAATTTTTTTCAGATTTCATGATAAAATTGTTCCTTAGTGCTTGAGCTAGTTTTGTCACAGAATTCTTTTTTACTCTTACTTGGGTATCTGTTTGAAAATAAACTTTTTATTTGTATTTGAGTAAAGTTATATTGGGCAATGCCATTTTTGCATGAGTAAATGTGTTGATAACTCTAGCAAATTCAGACTTTAGTTATATATATTAAAAAAAAAAGATTTTTGTTTAGGTTTTGTAAAATGCTGTTACATTTAATGAGAATTGGTGATATATGCATGAACTGAATTACAATCAGAAGGTGATTAATCTTTGGAGCCACAATGAGCACCTTCTCTTGTATTCTTTATTCTTTGGATCCTGGCACAAGAATCATAGCTCCTCACTGGATTTGGCACACAGTCTTCTATTCTCTTTTCTCTGTTTTCCTTAAAGCTTCACTTAAGTTGCATTTATTGTGGCCTGAGAAAATGACAAAACCAAACTAAAGACTTAATTAATGTTTGAAAATCAGGAATTATTGATTTAATATATATACAGTGCTATTCATTTTTTTACTGTAACTCACTGGTTGCAGTAACTATAGTAACTTAGGGTTACTTCCCTCACAGCACAGTGAATACATGCTGTTACTGACCTTTCAGTAAGCTATGTCTTTCTTGATGTGTGGGTGGAAGTAATAAAACATTAACAGGTGGTTCCTTATCTGCCTTTGTGTTCTCAAACACTATCAAACCATCATGGAAAAGAGGAACCAGTTTAACGGCTGAATGTTTGATCACCCTGAACCATCTGGACCAATCAGCAATACCCTGCGAACACTTCGTCAGACGCTCCCGACAAAGAATCAGTTTATTACAGATGAGGCACGGGTTTTAACGCCAACATCCGACCACGCCTGTGATGACCCTCCACAACCTTAGTTTAATACATGTGAAACTTCAAGCTAATGATCCGTGCAAATATCTATTTTCATGACGTGTTGGCTGCATGCAGCTGTTGTTTCCTTTGTTGGCTGAGACGCTGAATGGTCATGACTGTTTGATACTTTAGACGCAGAGACGTAGAGTTGGACACCTGTCACTAATTTGAACAGGAAATAACAAAGTGGAGTAAAATATGAGAGTTTATGCTCAAAGATGGAGGTTTTGGAAATCACCAAGTTATACAGTCACTGAAGTTTTCCTGGTAGTCACTTGTCCATCACCAACATCGTGTGCACTTCACTCCATTTTAACCCAATTCTACCTCCTTGCTTCATTGCTGTGGCGATCTGTTTGCTTTGGAATGCTTTGGAAGAGCATCATTTGTAAAGGCAAATGCACAGTTGTTTGAGTATCACTTTTCACAAAGTAATATACTGTACTTCCCAGGAAAAAAGGGGCAAAGAGGAGGGAAAAAAGTACATTGCAAACAGGAAATACGTTAAAATAATCACATCAGCTGAAGCATTTTGGATGAGCTGCAGCTGCCTGCTTGATTTTTAAAGATCAGTAAACTCAGATGTAATAATCTAACATAAAAAATAAAGTATGTAGAATTTTGTTGATATCCTTTTTTGACATGAAACATTTTATGACCCTGTAAGTTTAGGTGTGAGTACTTAATGCCACATGTTACTTGGATTTTATTCAGTCTAGTTGTGTGCTAATTGACAGAGTTGCATTTTGGTGAAGAAAGACAATGACTTCTGTCTTTTTCTGCATTAAGATGGTGAAAATGTTAATCTATCCATGCATCATTAAACATGGATATAAACTCAAAGTGACTTTAATGGATTATGAATAATACAAAATTATGTATCTGTAATATTTACACAAGGGTGACAATGGGTCATCATGGGTCAGACAAAGTGAAAAAATAAGTTATTAAAGGAAGGGTGACTCTCTACATGAAAACACTGCTTGTGAGACTGATACACTGTTCTGAGTATCAAATCAATAAATATATTAAGAAGCCCCAAAACAAAACACGTGTGACATACAGAACTTTTTGGGTTGATTGGACAAGTCATGCTCATCCATCTCACTTCTGATTAGTGTTAGGTTGATCTGTTATGTCTCCAAATAGCTGGTGTGACTGTGTTATAGACTTTCTGTTGGTTTCTGGTCATCCTGTGAGTTTTCTTCTCAAAATTTTGTAGTTTCTCTGAGATTCTGACACGCAGAGCCTGAAAGTTCAAAGCGGGACTTTTCTGGTGTTCACAGATCATATTCAGCAGTTGATAAATCAGTTCTCACAGAAGGCAATAATCCTCTTGGTTCAGGTTAAGTTTCCTGCCTAGCTCCCAAAAAAAGTATTTTCTGCATCCATTTAACCTGTTCATGGTTGCAGTTTCTCTTTCTTTAACAGTCAACAATTGATCAAAAAAGGCATCAGCATAAATTTTTTTCTATTGCAAATTTTCTTCTGATCAGACAGAGGAATCCCCACTGCTTAACACCTTAACCCCACTGCAACTTAACACCTCCCTGGCATAAATGCGCTGGAACACAAACCAAAAGGCCGTTTCTTTATTCAGACATTTTGTGAGAAGGAGTCTTGGGGGAGCAGATCCCGAGTAGGCAGCTGTAGCATGTGTAAATTATCCCTGACAACGCAGGATCACACAGTTTTTAGCCAGTGTTAACACAAATACAGTATTTCCTGAGATTTTCCTGATCTTGGTCTTCTTGGTCAGCCTTCAAAACATCTGGATTAATTATACAATAAATGGCACAGTTTACTATTACTCTAAAATTTTTTGGACATTAAAATGCAGGTGTTTGTGGAGGATTTTATTAAAGGGTATCAGAGTAAATGGGGAGAAAACAAATAACCTTGTACCCCTTTTCAGAATTTTATATGCAAACATTTTTGAAAATCATTTTCCATTCGCTTTGCAACTTTGCACTACATGCATGCACTGCTGAAATTTCCTTGCATCATATATAAAACATACTAATTGTGACTGTTGTAAAGATTGGGTTTCTGGTTCGGCGGTACCTAAAAACTTTGAAACAGAACCCTGCTAGTCACATTGGAGAGAAAAGTGCCTTCAATTTAAAACTGATTTAGAATCATTTAATCTGGTGTGTCAAACAGAACTTTGTGCTCATTGCTGCATCATAGTTAAATTGTTCAGGACTGCTGGAACTCTTAAAGAAGAGCATAGAGAAATTAAACATAGATCATCATGCACAGTCACTTTCCTGAAACATAGCAAGCAATGATCTAAAATCTAACTTTCGAACTTTTTCTGCAGATAAACCCATGCAAATCTGCAATATATCCCCTCTTATTGAACGACAACAAGCAATTCCTTATAAACGTTTATCAATAAACTGTTCTCTGGTTGTTTACTGACCGGTCATGTAGGTAACAGGTTCATGAAAGAAACAAAGAGTTTTCTTTCTCCAGCAACAATTTTCTGCTCCTTCTGGTTCATTCCAAGGATTCTCCAAGGCAGAAGTGATATGTACAGTATATACGTACTCCTTCAAGTAAGTTCTGGGTTTATTGGGTTACCTTCTTTAGACGTTCTTGGCCATTTTATACACCCCCATAATTCAGTCTGTGCTCATCCATCACTGTGCGGTTTAGCTTAGCCGGAGGCAGGACAGGATGAGACAGCAACAATTAGGTTTGTAGATAAAATCATTGGTACTGACCTTATCTCCATCCAGGACTTGTACTGTACCAGCCATTAGTCATGAAACATCTCTGCAGACTCCACACAATCTGTCTAAACATTTAGTTTAAGACAGGAGCTACAGAGTGCTGTTTTCATCAAACTGTCACAGAGGCAGTTTCTACCCTCACGCCAATACTTTGATGAACACTTAACACCCAGAGCTCAGAAACAGAGCATTGTCTGTCAACTTTTTAAAACAATATTTACAGGAAGAAAAACTGATACCAAAGTCAAACTTCTTGCTTGTTTGAACAATATTGGTTTATAAAGCTGATTCAAATGTGTACCTAATTTGGATTGCAATAACAAATCAGTAAATCAAGACTTATATTGGAGAAATTAAATAATTTAAGTCAGGTTGCACCTTCAAAAGGATTGTGTACCCATTATTTGAAAAAACTCAGATATTATTGACCAATAAAATCCAACAGATCACATAACACTCCTGAACTCCTCCTCTTTTGCAAACGAGTTTATGGTAAAACTCTGTTAATCTGCTTCATCAGGGCTGTGTGGGTGTGGGTGTTTGATCAGATTTCACTGACAGCTGCTGGCTGCGTGAGCAAACAACTGCCCAACTGCCAACAGACTTTATTTCACTTGTTGCTCGACATTTATCAGCGAGTGGAAACAAATGTTAGCATGCAGGGCTCGATCAATTCAAAACCAGCGACAAAACCACAGAAACGTTAAAAGATAAAAGAAAAGAAATCAATTTAGCAAAAGTGAGGGGAAAAAATAAAACCACAGAGTTTTTGCACAAAAAAATTCTGTTTTTGTGGAATACATGTATCAGATTTTTAGAAATTACTCATTTGTCCAGTGCATATAGAGCATTTCGGTTGGAAATTATGAGCAGTAACTTTAGCAGAGATGATGCTGAACCCACAAAGTCACAAAATAATCCTTCAGTTACCTCTGCTGCGGCTGATGCTGATGTTGTTGGAAAAACACTGGAGAAAAACATCCTGTTATCAGAAGATGCCACTTTTATCCCTCAAACAATTAGACATGTGTTTAAACCCCATAAATGGAATGTCCACGTCTCACACTGCTCTGAAAGGAGGTTCTATGTATTAAAGAGGAGTACATTTTGTGGTTAATATGCAAATCAACCCCCCTCCCCAGAAAAAAAAGCAAAATACCTTGTAAAGTTGCTGCCAGAAGCAGAAAAGTCCAGTTTCATTTTCCATGATGAAATGGGATCTGTACCAACATGGGCTGAAAGGCCAGTCAGTGATGAAGATGCCATCAGTCCAAAATCAAGAGAGAAAGCTTAACTACTGTTACAAAATAGATGTCATCATAAGAAACATAATGACATAAGGTAACACCATGTGGAAACACTAAAGGAGTACATGAGCAAAGATATTAAAGTTTGGGAACAAACTGCTCTTTCAAGTGGATGATGGCCCTAATAATGCAGCCATATTAGGCACAAAGTGGCTTTAGGACGATACAGTCAATGTTTTGGAGT
The DNA here is from genome assembly GCA_028564705.1 of Apricaphanius iberus. Taxonomy (NCBI): domain Eukaryota; kingdom Metazoa; phylum Chordata; class Actinopteri; order Cyprinodontiformes; family Aphaniidae; genus Apricaphanius; species Apricaphanius iberus. The sequence goes on along the minus strand of JAPXFQ010000494.1, from coordinate 660,872 downwards.
CCTTTCTCAATCCCTTAGAAAATTTGCAACGGAGAACAAAAGGGGAGGCTGCACAGTGGTACAGTGGTTAGCACTGTTGCCTTGCAGCAAGAAGGTTGTGGGTTTGTATCCTGGCCCAGGGCCTTTCTGCATGGAGTTTGCATGTTATCCCCGTGCATGCGTGGGTTCTTTTTGGTGTGTGTGTGTGTCTCTGTCTCCCTGTGATGGACTGGCGACCTGTCCAAGGTGTACCCTGCCTGTTTACAGCTGGAGATAGGCACCAGCCCCCTCGAGACCCCTTGAGGAATAAGCGGTTCAGAAAATGGATGGATTGATGGATGAGGAAAATGTCGTACCAGTTGGGCTCAGATACTACAGTTCTGTTAGGAGAACTATTATCTACAATGAGAAGCAGGTCTTAAGTCCTTAAATACAAGAACACTGCATCAAGTTATCAGTAATAGTGGCAGCAACATGCTGCTGGTGGTACTGGTGTTTGCATAAAATGGATGCCGTAATGAAGGAGGTTGGCTGCTTGTCACAATCGGTGGATTCAAAACGTAACTTCCCCTTCCACAGTATTCAGGCAGTTGTACTTCCGGTATGAAAAATGAGGCAGAAGGTGGCGTTACCTGGACTGTAAACAAACCGTAGATTGTTGTTTGAGCGCTTACACCTCAGAACAGTAACAAAGCTACAAGTTGTTGAAGTCTCGTGTGCAGTTTTAAAACAGATAACAGTGTGAACACAATAATCTGGACAGAGGTTGCAAAACTGCGCTCCACTTATCTTAGTTACCTTTTCTATTAACATTATCCACACATGTGCTTTTAAGAATGTGTTTCAAAAGTGTTCAGATGTTATACACTTCTGCTGTATCTATAAATGTTATTTATATACGCAGTGTCTGTGGGCTTAATCTCAGTGTGGCCCAAGTGTAGCGATGATGCCCAATCTAGATGAGAGGTATACATTTCATTTGTTGGTTTTCCTAGTAACCTGGAGCAAGGAACAGGTGAACCTGAATGTGGAACAGCCATAGGGGGTACATAAATCAAAAAGCCAAACTAACAAAAACTATGTAAACATTACTGGGAATATGACAACAATCGTCCTACTAAATAAAAAAAAAACTAAGTAAAACAAATCTAGGTCTATGTAACCGTGACATTACTTGCATATTTTTCAATATCATCTCAAAACAACAACTGTGGTTGAAACATGGACACAATTAGATCAACCAGGCAAAAAAATCAGTAATATCTGATTTTGGAACGGAAAAAACAAGCTGAATACTCTGCTGCAACCTTCCTGCAGCTCCAACCTCAACTCTGCCAGAGATTTTTACTAATTTATGTAAAGAAGAGCGGACAAATATTGAGCCAAAATTATGTCAATAGCTTGTTGATTGCTATAGAAAGTATATGGTTGAAGTACAGCATGCTCAAGGACTTTCTAATTAAATATTGACCATATAGGATGGGTATATGCATGTATTTGAACTTCTTTTGAGAAGACTCAGAGAGAGTTCACATTTCTACACCTCATTCCTTTTTTAAATCAGTTCTAAATTTGTAGTCGGTTGTGTTTTCAATCCACCAAATACACCAGAATATATTAGTCAAACACATCTAAAACCAGCTTGAAAATTAGACCCATCGTTGTTGTAAACTCCTGACCACAATTGAGTGAGAACCTGCACAGCTGAGTTTTTTAAATTTTTTTATCTGTCATCCGTTGGATTGTTTTATCCTCATGGTGGATTTCCTACACATTTCTTAACCACATCCTGGACTCTAACAGCTCTTATTCCTGCATGAGATACAGCCGTGTACCACTCCACCCACCCATGCTGTGTTGGCACAGCCTTTCGCTTTTTTTGGGAAGCGGGGTGACATTTTGTGCTTCAGACTAGCTTATTTTTTTGCTTCATGATGCTATTTGTGGCTATTTGTGTCTGAATGTCTGTTCTTTGCATGCAAACAGCTATGTAAGGGTTGAACCAAACATCACAGTGCTTCCTTATTTTAAAGCTAAACCATGTATTGATCCAGAGGCCCTAAGGTCTGTTGCGGAGTGTGACGCACAGAATGCTTGAGAAAGAGCGATATGGTTTGAGCTGTTACACCACAGATGTTCAATTCTCCCCAATGTTTCCTCATTTTAAAGCTTGTTTCTCATCACTGGTAACCAATAAGACGGCTGGGTAAGTATGCATATCTTGTTTTCTAACTGTGCCCTAGGCCATCAAAACTTTGGATGTGTTCTTTAGTTGTTTCTGATTCTCCCTCGTAACAGAAGAAACTCTGTGGAAGAAAGGCCCCCTCTTTAAAGCTGAGATGCTGGGAGCATAATTCGAAAAGAATAACTCTTGCTCCTGATCTTTTTTCTGTTACATCAGCCTACTCATTGAGGAACAAATGGGCTATAATTAGCATGAGGTTGCATGCAAGCAGACACACCACAAACAACGAGGAAGTTGCAGATGCATGGGTTTATCAGCATACAATTGTAGCAAGCATCAGCTGGAGGATGCTTCTTCTCGATTAATATCAACCTTTCGATGCAGAGCAAGATATATGCTACCCCGTAATGTGACTGCACTCAATCTTAGATTAACATTTAAAACTCTCACAGTAACCACCTCAAGAAGGTTATGTTTTTCAAAGGGTTAGTTAGTTAGTTAGTTAGGCAGTTAGTCAGTGGGACCAGGAATAAGTTATTAGCTCTTGGGGGGTTATTTACTAGCTACTGTTGTACTGATGAGTTCACTTTCATCAGACCCTGTCAATCCTAAACTGAGTGACATCGGGACTCTCTGAGTGGCCTCTCCCCTACAGATCAGAACACAAATCGTACGTCCTGCAAAAAAAAGCTGGGAAAGTGAGCGAAAGAGAAATCTGCGGCTGAGTTTTTACAGCTAGAGCAGGAATTTCCTAACCAGGGACAATGTTTGAACGACTCTTGCATAACCTGATGTGAATAACAGGAAAGATACTGATCACTGTGTTTTTACCTTTTCTTAAGCCCATAACTGTAGAGATTTGCGAGTGATCGACATACGCTCAAAAAAAATGTTTTAAATACATTTTAGCTGAAAAAAAGTGCCAAGATTAATCTGTGTTTAGTTACAAAAAGCAACATCAACCAGAAAATGGCTGACATAACAGTCAAGAGGTTTCTTTTTTTATTGCAGCAATCAGTTGGGCTTGAGGGGACAGTGAGTAGAGATCAGCAGGTCAACCATTTTTAAGTCTTCAAATGAACCAACAAACTGTGTGTGTTTTGTTTTGAGTCTAATGAAAATCAGATTCACTTGGGCACACAGGCACATATGTTGTGAATTTGTAATCCCCTGATTTTTTTTGGTGTTTTCAAATTTAAAGCTGATATAGTTAAACTCAAAATTGTTAATATCCATGACATATTTGGATTTTTTTTTCAATTAAACAATCAGAATGTTTATTTATATCAGGAAAGGAGACAGAAATCTCTTAAGAGTTACTAAAGCAATGTTAAATCAAGTGTCCATTTTGGGGAGAGGGGGTCTTTTATTTACATTTAAATAAAAAAATTACATCTTTGGGAATGTTTATACTTTTCTCAATAACCAGTGGAAAAAACTATGTTTTTTTGTTTCCACTAGCATTTTAATGAGTCATCTCTGGTGCAATATTTGAGGATGGTAGGTTTCTTATCATGACCCTAATTTTTATCTCCCTATCAGATCTAGGTTGGGAGAGAGGCAAGGCAAATCCAGAAGATTAAAATTACTTCGCGGAAGACAAAGAATGTTGGTAAAATTAAAAAGAAAATTAAAAAAGATTACTTTAAGCCTCCTTTAAAACTCCTCCCTGGGCTGCCACCTTATCGGGGTGGAGGGGTTTGAGTGTCCCAATGATCCTAGGAGCTATGTTGTGGGGGGCTCTAAGCTCCTGGTAGGGTCACCCATGGCAAACTGGTTCTAGGAGAGGGATCAGACAAAGTGCAGCCCGAAGACCCCTATGATGAGACAAATTATTGGACTCAGAGTTCCCTTGCCTGGACGCGGGTCACCGGGGCCCCACTCTTGAGCCAGGCCTGGAAGTGGGGCACGTTGGCGAGCGCCTGGTGCCCGGGCCTTTACCCATGGGGCCCCGGCCGGGCTCAGCCCGAAGAGGCAACATGAGCCCCCCTTCCCATGAGCTCACCACCTGTGGGAGGGGCCATATGGGTCAGGTGCAGTGTAAGATGGGCGGTGGCCGAAGGCGGGGACCTTGGCTGTCCGATCCTCGGCTGCAGAAGCTGGGTCTTGGGACGCAGAACGTCACCTCTCTGGTGGGGAAGGAGCCGGAGCTGGTGTGCGAGGCCGAGAGGTTCAGACTGGACATTGTAGGCCTTGCCTTGACGCACAGCTCTGGCTCTTGAACCTCGAGAGGGGTTGGACTCTTTTCCACTCTGGAGTTGCTCCCGTTGAGAGGCGGCGTACTGGGGGCGGCATACTTTTTGCCCCCCGTCTCGGCGCCTGTACGTTGGGGTTCACCCTGGTGAATGAGACGGTAGCCTCCCTCCGCCTATGGGTGGGAGGACGGGTTCTGACTATTGTTTGTGCTTATGCGCCAAGCGGTAGATCATATTACCCACCCTTCCTGGAGGCCTTGGAGGGGATGCTGGAGAGTGCTCCTTCCGGGGACTCCTTCATTCTGCTGGGGGACTTCAACGCTCACGCGGACAATGACAGTGAGACCTGGAGAGGCGTGGTTGGACGGAATTGCCCCCCCGACCTGAACCCGAGCGGTGTTTTGTTGTTGGACTTCTGTGCTCGTCATCGATTGTCCATCGATTGACACTCGGATGAAGAGAGGGGCAGAGCTATCCACCGACCACTACCTGGTGGTGGGTCGGCTCCGATGGTGGGGTAGGACGCACGACAGGCCTGGTAGGCCCAAACGCGTCGTGAGGGTCTGCTGGCAACGTCTGGCAGAGTCCCCTGTCAGAAGGAATTTAAACTCTCCCGGCAGAACTTCGAACACATCCCGGGGGATGTGGGGGACATTGAGTCTGAGTGGGCCATGTTGCGTGCCTCCATTGTCGAAGCGGCTGACCATAGTTGTGGCCGCAAGGTGGTCGGTGCCTGTCGTGGCAGCAACCCTAAAACCCGCTGGTGGACACCGGCGGTGAGGGATGCTGTCAGGCTGAAGAAGGAGTCCTATCAGGCCTTTCTGGCCTGCGGGACGCCGGAAGCAGCTTATAGGTACTGACAGGCCAAGCGGAGTGCGGCTCGGACGGTCGCTGAGGGAAAAACTCGGGTGTGGGAGGAGTTTGAAGAGACCATGGAGAACGACTTCCGTATGGCTTCGATGCGATTCTGGTCCACCATCCGGCCGGGGGGAGGTCTGCCACCAACACTGTTTACAGTGGGGGTGGTGTACAGCTGGCCTCGATTGCATTATGGCGTGAACATCGGGGGCAGTTCCCTTGGATTGGCAGACTGGGGTGGTGGTCCCCCTCTTTAAAAAGGGGGACCACAGAGTGTGTTCCAACTATAGGGGATCACACTTCTGAGCCTCCCTGGTAAGGTCTATTCGGGGGTTCTGGAGAGGAGGGTCCGACGGATAGTCAAACCTAAGATCCAGGAGGAACAATGCTGTTTTCGTCCTGGCCGTGGAACACTGGACCAGCTCTATACCCTCGGCAGGGTCCTGGAGGGTACGTGGGAGTTCGCCCAAAGGGTCTACATGTGTTTTGTGGACTTGGAGAAGGCATTCGACCGTTTCCCTCGGGGAATCCTGTTGGAGGTACTCCAGGAGAATAGGGTACCAGGCCCTTTGATAAGGGTTGTTAGGTCCCTGTATGAACGATGTCAGAGTCTGGTTCGCATTGTCGGCAGTAAGTCGGACTCGTTTCCAGTGAGAGTTGGACTCTGCCAAGGTTGCCCTTCGTCACCGATCCTGTTCATAATATTTATGGACAGGATTTCTAGGCGCAGCCAAAGGGTTGAGGGGGTCCGTTTTGGTGACCTCAGGATCGGGTCGCTGCTTTTTGCAGATGATGTGGTCTTGTTGGCTTCATCTGAACGTGATCTACGGCTTTTGCTGGAGTGATTCGCAGCCGACTGTGAAGCGGCTGGAATGAGGATCAGCACCTCCAAATCCGAGACCATGGTTTTGAGCAGGGAAAGGAGAGGGTGTCTTCTTCGGGTCGGGGATGGGGTCCTTCCTCAAGTGGAGGAGTTCAAGTATCCGTGGGTCTTGTTCACGAATTAGGGAAAAATGGAGCAGGAGATCAATAGGTGGATTGGTAAGGCGTCTGCATTCTGTCGTGGTAAAGAGACAGCTGAGCCAAAAGGCAAAGTTCTCGATTTACCGGTCGATCTACGTTCCTACCCTCATCTATGGTCACGAACTTTGGGTGGTGACCGAAAGAACAAGATCACGGATACAGGCGGCCGAAATGACTTTCCTCTGCAGAGTGGCTGGGCTCTCCCTTAGAGATAGGGTGAGGAGCTCGGTCATCCGGAGGGGGCTCAGAGCAGAGTCGCTGCTTCTCCACATCGAGAGGAGCTAGTTGAGGTGGCTCGGGCATCTGGTCAGGATGCCTCCTGGACGCCTCCCTGGTGACGTGTTCCGGGCACGTCCCATCGGAAGGAGCCCAGGGGAAGACCCAGGACTCGCTGGAGGGATTATGTCTCCCGGCTGGCCTGGGAACGCCTCAGGAGTCCTCCCGAGGAGCTGGCCCAAGTGGCTGGGGAGAGGGAAGTCTACTGCCCCCGCGACCCTACCTCGGATAAGCGGAAGAAGATGTATGGATGGATGGATGGATGGATACTTTAAACCTGAATCTGTCAGGTCTGTGAATCATTTAAAGCTTAACTTTAAATCTGTAAAGGAGCCTGCACATTTTTTTTCCTCCTTTATGATCAGTTTTAACGAAAGAGAATTGATAAATTAAAATTAAAATCACAAAATTACTTTGTATATGTTACAATCACTGTGATGAACTTGCGACCTGTCCAGGGTGTACCCTACTTCTCGCCCGTTGACAGCTGGAGATAGGCACCAGCCCCCCCGCGACCCCTGGAGGACTAAGCTGTTCAGAAAATGGATGGATGGATGGATGATTACAATCATCGGAAACAAAATCCCAATCAGCAAAGAAAATGTTTCCTTTAGCTATCATTTTTTTTAATTCAGGATTTTAAAGACTGAAAGGTTTCTGAAAAGATTTCACCTTCTATAAACCTTTTTCGAACAGTTGAATGTTTGATTCTGGGACAGTCTTAATTTTTTCGAGGCCAGTACCCGTTCCAGGGAACATTGAGCCAGTAGGCTGGTACTCCTTCGTGACTATCAGGACCAATATCGTCACAACTGAGGGTGAAAGTTTAAATTCAATTCAATTCAATGATACTTTATTGATCCCAGAGGGAAATTAAGTGTTGTTGTAGCTCATTACTAACTCATTCTTCAAAGAGTTGTTGTAGATAATGATGGCTGTGGGGAGAAAGGATTTCCTGTAGCGATGTGTGTTGCAGTGAAACTGAAGAAGCCTCTGACTGAAGTTACTCTGTTGCTGTAGGATAGATTCATGAAGAGGATGCTCAGGGTTGTCCATAATCCAAATTTAAAGTTGATGAAGAATCCGTCTTTGCATCATTACCTCCAGTTGTTCCACAGTCGTCCCCAGAACAGAAGAAGCCTTCTTTATCAGGTTGTTGAGCTGTTTTAAGTCCCTGGCTCTGATGCTACTACCTCAACAGATGATGGACGAAGAGATGACACTCTCCACCACAGACTTGTAGAAGATTAGCAGCATCTTGCTGCAAACTTTGAAGGACCTCAATTTCCTCAAAAAGTAGAGTGCTCTATCCCTTCTTGTAGACGGCTTCACTGTTGATTCGATAAAGATTAAATACCTCGAGACAGATTAGCTTGCAATCCTAACTGACGAGCTTTAATTTTCCAAAGGTCTTCTCCATAGTTTTAGATCTCTATTACTTTGAATACACCATTATAACACATTTCTATGATCTAAACCATTCCACTGTAGCTCTGGCTGTATGATTAGGGCTGTTATCCTGCTTGATGGTGAACTTCCACCTTTGTCTTCTGTTTTTCTGCTTATTTATCACTATCCATTTCAAGCTCAACTAGTTTCCCTGTTCCTGTTGAGAAAAAGAAAGAAAAAAAAAACAACAATACAAAGCTGCCCCTGCCCTGTTTTACTGTTTGGGATGTACAGTGTTTGCTTTTCTTTGTGTATTTTACATTTGAGCAAATAAGTTTGCTTTTGGTCTATCTTAACCACAGCACCTTCACCCACTTGATACATATCTTTTAGCAACCTCCAAAAGTGGGTTCCTTTTAATATATCAAACAGAAAACAGGTATTGTCAATATCTGAATAAAATCAGGTTTTAAAGTAAGACAATAAATTATTATGCATTTTGCCATAAAAAAAAAGGTTGTTTAATCATCAAAAGCCAGAGTTTTTTTTAGATTTAGCTTTGTGGAGCGATGAAAAAAAAAAGAGGAAATATTCTGATGGATCAGCAATGTCTGGAAAAGACAGATCGGAGCATTGGGGCAAAGAACAGCATATCTACAGCGAAGCATGGCAGTGGCTTAGTGATTTTTTGAGGGCTGTTTTGCTGTCTGACACAGGAAACATTCAGCATTTACATTGCAAAGTTGTCTGTCGATATGCTAAAGCTTGGGTGTAATTTGAACTTTGAATAGGACAATTACTCAAATATATCTGAAAGTCTTCAAGGACTTGGTTTCAGATTCTGTCAGGAAAGATACTCCCATAAGACTCATCTGACTTGAACTCTTTTTAAAATCTCTGTTAGGATTTTTTTTTTAAAAGATGGTTGCTGTAAGAAAACCCAGCAAAATGAGATAGATGTTCTTTCTGTTAATGGGGAGTTTTTCCTCTCCACTGTTGCTACGTGCTTGCTCAATATGAAGGACAGCTGTGAGGGCAAAGACAACGCAGGCGTCTGGTTACTGTTGCTACCTTTGTCCAAGAGTCAGTGGTTCAATAAAATCTGCGGGGTTTCCTTAAAAAGAAAATCTTTAAACAGTTTGAATAATAAACTGAACTTAACCGCAGTTCAGGTTAAGAAACTTCTTGGAGTAGTCATCTCGTGTTAGATGCAGAAGAAAATGTCAATGTTTCTGCTAATTTATTGAACAAAGGAGCATCTTAACTTAAAACCTGCAGTTTTTGCTTCAAAATCTGCACCCACAAAACAAAATGAAAGATGCAAGAACCTTGGTCATTTATGCACATAGATTGTATACTTTGAAGTATAAAAACACCAAGGAGTCGACCAACTCCTGCTAAAATGCTCACGTAAACGCTGGAAAAACTTGTTTCGGTATCAGCAGAGTTGTTTTAGCCGGATGGTGATTGCCTCAGTTACAACACACCCCTGCTGTGCAAATAGCTTAACATCAGCTGTGAGTCCTTGTTTGGCCACACTGTGTCTGTGAAATAGCCCATTAGGTGTACGATCATCTCCTCTAATCATCCCCTCGTTACCAGCCCAATTCACTAATGTTTTAGGCGCCAGCAAACATGCATAAACATTCTTTATATCAGTGTCCAATCCTTCCCCCATACACTCCTCCTTCACAGCTCGGGCTCGAACACATGGCTGCATACCATCGCTCACCATCATCGTCATCCGCTGATGCATCTGTGAATGAGCGGCCGAGGACAAAAGGGATCAGCATTGCGAAGCCAACGCAGAGAGTGACCAGCATGACCTCACAGGTCATGCTGGGAGCCAGGGAGTGAAAAGACTCCCTGCAACCCCCCAACCCAACAAACCACGCATTAATGCACGCATGCAACCACAGAGCCAACAAGCTCCTGGACAACTGAGGGGAATACTAGAGCGTGGAAGAAGAGGAATCGGCATTTGCCCCACAGGAGCTGAAAGAAAGCGGTTGTGTTTGGAATTTTGGGTCATGCTTTTCTCCGCACATTCCTCACTGGTTTGCCCAACAATAAACCGTGTCAGAGGCAATACAACAGCCTTCATTTTGAATACCTTACACCAACAAATGCCTTAAAGCTTCTAGGCCACACACTGGCCTCCAAAATGTACGAGTGATGGCCTTTTGACATGGTGGAAAAGTTGTGAAGGTTTACATTATTTAAGAATCACATGGGAAAATGATGCGCATTCAGCTGGAGGTTAAACAGCTGGTAGAGCTCACACAAGCATTAGACAAATCTTATGAAATCATGAAAATGTAATCTGGAAATGCCACGTTTTATTTTTAGGAACCAAAAGAGGGTTTGAGTCATTCTGAATCGTTGCACAATTAAAGTTGTCACAGGTTTGTCAAAATAATAAAAATGTCCATGCAGTAAAAAAAAAAACCGGAAAAAAACTTCATCCTGCATGGAAAGAACATGTAAAAATAAATAAATAACTTAGAAATCAAGACAGACCGAGCAAAAGTTATGTACACCTGTGGAATAAAAGTCCATTGGTCTTCGCAGCAACACAGCCGCTTTACTTTGGTCTCAGACTTCACGCTTTATATAGGCCGTTTGCCTTTCTTTGGCAGTTTAGTTTGACTGTCACTGATGCTTTTAGTCTTTAGTTGCGCTCGTTGCTCACAGTTTGCTCTCCTCCTCCTCCAGCGGTCGATTCAAACCCGGAATGAACTTGAGGAGACGCCTGCGGAAGCTCTTCTGCTTGGGTTTTCTCTGCAGCGAGCCGAACCCTCCCTGCTTCTCCTCCAAGCCTACAGATGACGAGGATGACGAAGATCCTCTCATGTAGCTGCGGGTGCTGGCACTGCGGGTCAGGTGAGTCTTGGTCACAGTGAGCAGCTCGCTCGCCGGTCGGAGGCGCTGCTGCCTCTGGGGCCGCTGCTGCTCGTTGATTTTGTCAGCGCTGCTCGAGTCCACGTTGCCGTCCGAGTGGTAGAGGCAGGTTTGGTAGAGCGGGTCGTCCTCGGTGGCCGTGCTGAGGAGGCTGGCGCTGCTGCTGGTGCTGCCGGGGCAGCGGAGGGCTCTCTGAGCCGCGGGGCTGGGAGCGCCGAGGCTGCCGTAGATTCCAGCTGACTCCAGGGACTCGTACAGTTCAGCGTCGCTCATCACAATACCTGCAGGAGACAAGAGTGGTGGGAACACAGCAGGCAACAAGGTCAACTATAACGTCATGAGTGGACTTGAATATAGCAAATTAGCTGAAAATGATGGGGGGAAAACGTAATGACGCAATTTAATTATTTGTTTTTACTACAAAACCCTTTGTATTCATATAAATACAGCAGTAAACTGACATAAAAACCGTTATTAAGCATTACAGGAAATCCAGTTAAAGTTTACAATTTCATTTTAGTTGAAAGCCTATGTTTGTTTGAATACAACTTGTCTAATTATTAGTAGCCCGCAGAACATCTCAGCTGCTTTCCTCATTTGTAGAGAACAAAGCAAACAATGAAGAAGAAATATCAATTAAAACTGAACACATTTAAGATCAAAATGACATGTATAGATCTTTTTATGAACAAAAACTAAGCTAGTATCAACAAAGCCAGTGAACTATAAAGATAACTGACCGTGAACAAGCCTCTGCTCCTGCACCATCAGCAAGCGATACTCATCCCACTTCTCATGAAGAGTTTGCTACAAAAAAAGACAAAATATGTGACTTTACTGACAGAATTGAAAACATAAAGTTAAAGTACAGCAGTTGTACAAGTATATACTCAATGCAATGAAAAACCTAAAATTCCCAGCAACAAAAACAGCATGTTATCATGCAGGTTGATCTTTAAAATGCTGGTCTAGTATCTAAAAAAGTGAATGTATTTCACTGGATTAGTGCAGGACAGCTGCGGTAATCTTTGGGGAGAGCTTGCACACTTGAGCCTCTTCACAAGTTGCTCGAGTTGAGCATGCCTGCAGCAATCCCTGCGTCTGCTGCACAGACCACTTCATGCAACAGGTGGAGCTACTCTGGAGACAGGTGTGGAACGAGGGGGAAGGGGTCCTTACATCTAGCATTTAACATAATGTATGTCTCCATGAGTGGGTGGGTGTGAAAGGTTACTGGACACATAATCAGTCTGATTCACTCCCAAACAAAAAAAAAAGTCTTGCTTAGGGGAAACTGCTCACCTTTAGATACTGCAGCCGGGCCTCGAGCTCTGCTTTTCGGATTGAGTCACTGTAAACCGTCTCCAGCCTTCAAGAGAAATACCAAAAGACCACAGGGTTATTAAGCTCAACAGGAAGCACTTATAAAACCTACAAGAGCAAAAAACAGTTATTAAAAAAAAAAGTCTATGAAAGGCTCTCTTCATGAGTCCAACACAAAGTGCAGTTTACAAGCAGTGTGGAAGGATAAGAAACATGAACAGTTTTCTCTGACACCCCAAAGCTACAAACTCTCTTTAATCATGAGCAAAGGAACAAAGTAAAAAGCTCGTTTACACTCCAACAGTTTTAATATGTCAAGCTGAGGGTATAATTTGATGACGTCCGACTATAAAGCCGGGAGCTGCACGAGCACACTTACAGCCTATCCGCACTAATTGTCCCTTCGATGCTTTACAAGCACAGGTGAAGGGTTAAGAGCGGAGAATGGTTCAAATTACACACACACAAAAAAACAAGACAGAAACGTCTAAAGGACTCAACACACAACAGGAAGAATTATTCAAACAAGTTAGAAGATGTCATCAGAAATGCTGAGTCATTAGCTGCTGTGGTGATTTTAGTCACTAATGAAGCAGGACAGAAAAACCTCACAGGCTGATGAAACCAGAATTTAAACCTCAAACGAGCAGATGTCTCACAAAAACTATACGTTGTATCCTTGAAAGTTAAAAAACGAAGACAACTGGACTTCTCTTGTTATCTTGAAGACATTTAACGTCTCATTCAGAGAAGTGAAACATCTTCAAGTTAACAAGAGAAGTCCAGTTGTCTTTATTATTTTAGCTCCCTAAATTACTAACTCCTGGATGACTGAGCATGTACACAAATATAAGTTTTATCAAAAATATATGTGACAGTGAATGGCAGAACCTTCTGGTGGCCCCTGTTGTGAATTTTTATATGTAAATATTGTTTTATACAAGCGATATTACAACTTAAATAGATCCTATAAACAGAGTTTTGAAAGAAGAAAAATTATAAAGGAAGCGAACAACAGTTTTGGTGAGCGTATGCTGCACTCTGTGTGGATTTGAAAGAGAACCCCGGGTCCTACAGCAGTGAGAGACACACTGGGTGAAAGTAAACAAAAATGGCAACATTATGATGTATTAAATAATCTGCAAGAGACTAAACTAAAAGCCACCAGAGCAGTTCAAAACGAAAGCTTTCTTATTTTTTGCTAGGATTAAAACCTAGACTTTGTGACATTATTACACTCCTAAAGACCCCGTGGTAAAAAAAAAACTTTTATACAATTTATACTCATTTATATAGAAAATATAAGGTTGCAAAACATTTTTGTCGGCCTGACTTTAATAATCAGAGTAGACATCAAACTGTTTATGTACTGTAAAGTATGATTCAGCTCTGGAGTTCCAGACAGGGTTGAATTTTGTCCCTCAAAATCTCATTGTAGTCTGTAGGGAAATGTTTAGCATTTTTCTGCAAGTTTCATAATAAGAGTATGTTAGATCACCAAGGCAGTAATGGGTGTGAGACAATGTTTTGTTTAGAGAACTTTAGTAAAAAAGGGACAAAAGGGCAGCTTTGGTATTTTTAATCATTCGTTCTACAAGCGATAAAACTGAAAATCTCTTTTGCCATGTAAAAACATCAGCTACATTTTTTATGAATTGAAAAAAAAATACTTTAACACAACTGAATTGTATATAAATTTTCACTGCAAATCTGTGTTTCATATGAGTTGCATTTTATATAAAACTTGAAAGATGTGCATCGAAATAGATTAAACACCACCAGGTTTCATAGATCAGGGATTTTTTTATAAGTCTGGTTTGAATTTATTGGACCATGTGTTTCCTTCAGAAGCGTTAAAGCAAACAAGTCAAGAGCTAAAAAAAACAGGAATTTAATTTCAGTTGGAGATAACTTTATTTCATTAAAAAAAATGAAATAAAAGTTTTACATTCCTTGATCTGTAAAAATTTAAACTGTTAATAATTCAGGACAGGAAAAAACTAATATTTGTCTTTGTCTTCCTCTTCACTAACTCAGATGTCATCCCTTCCAGCAAAGAAACTCATCCAGGTAAGCTGCAGAAACTGCATGCTTCACTTGGTGACATTACTGAGGATCAGCTCAGCAAGTTTACACAGTGACACAGCAGAAAACGTCCTAAGGACATGGAGGATCGATAACAGCTGTTTCTACTCAGGTAATTCGGTATGAAACTCTGAACCTAACCTTCTGCCCACAAAGTTACAGAATTTGCTCATCCACCCAATTTTTCCCCTGTTCTGATCCTATTAAGAAAACCACCAAAAACAGAACTATTTATAGAAATGGACCTTATGAACAGAAGCCTTTTCGGTTTACCTGAGCGTGTTGCCACAGGATTTGATGAGCTGAACGATGTCCTTGTGCAGATAGCCCTCTACGGTGGTCTCGTTCACACTTGCGATGGTGTCCCCTGCACACACACACACACACACATACAAAAAACAACAGACGTGTTATCAACTCGCCTTAAGGTCACAAGGCTTTCACGCAAATGTGGATTTTATTTCTTGAAGATGCAGCCAACCGAGGCATAAACATCAGCACATGTGAAGCACACATGTGGAAAGAGCAGGCTTGTGCAGTCGTGGCGTTCCAGATTGTCACTGCACTCCGGTCTCCTCACGGTGAAGGGAAGATTTACTTAACCCAAACACGACGCATGTGTGTGGTGTTAGAGAGTTAAAGCTGTCAGTGTTTCAACTTCTTTGAGAGGCACACAGACTAATTGGATGTGGTGGGGACTCAGCGGCCTCTGTGAAGAGCATGTGTGTTCACAGAGACAACAGATAGCATGAGAGAAGTGTGAAAAGGGAAACTGACACGTTCGGTTTGGATTTAGAAGAGATAAACACCTTCTCTCTTCTTTCCCTGACTGGTGGAGACGTAAAGCTCAGCGAGGCGGGCTTGTGAGTGAGCCGTGACGAGATCATTTACTGAAGCAAGGAGAAACTCTCTGGTGTCGGCTCAAATTTAGCTTCCCGTCCTCTCCTGAACCTCCTCTGCTTAACCATCGTCTAGCACCCTGGTTTATTACTGACTACTTCACTCCATTGTTGGAGAATCTATGAGACAGACCGAAGCAAAGTAGTGCATATTTTTTAAGTTAAAGAACAATTACATTTTTTTTCTTATACAATCAATGCATTTGTCTTTACTCCCATTTTCATTCAATACTTTGTAAAACCATGTTTCATGGCAATTATAGCAGGAGGTCCTTTACTGAAAATAGTCTTCTTATCAAAACATCTCTAGTTCAGTCAAATTGGACAAAGAGTATTTCACCAGCAAGCTTCATGTCTAGAAAAACAAAAATCATAATTAAATGTAGGTCTCGGCCATTCTGTCCACTTCCATCCCAGCTCTGGCTGCATGTGTACGGCTGTTGTCCTGCAGGAAGGGGAACCTCCAATCCAGTCTCAAGTCTCTGCCACCTCCACTCTGGCCAGCTTCCCTGTCACTCCTAAAGAACATCCCCCCAACGCATGATGCTGCTGCTACCATTATTCAGGGGGGCATGTTGGTTTTATACCCCATATAGTCACCAAAAAGTACAGTTTTGGTCTCACTTGACCAGAGCCCCTTCAGAGGCTTGTTGGCTCTGTGTGACTATTGGCAAACTGCAGAGTTGACTTTCTTGTTGCCATGAGTCTATAAAGTTCAGATCTGCGGCGTGCAGAACTAATATTTGTCTTGTTGACAGAGTCTTCAGAGTTGTAGAAATCTTGGCTAATTGTTGCATGCCACACTTTTAGGATAAATGTTGTAAGAGTGCTGTGTGAAGTCCTCAAAGCTTGGAATAGCCTAAATCTGCTTAATCCGGTTGTGTTCCATGATCTTTATGAGGCTGTTTGTTCATTAAAGTTTAATAAGAAACCTTTGAGACCTTCAAAGAACAGCTGTTACAATACACACATGTCAAATTTATTTTGTGAAATCGGTGACTTCTAGCAGCAGTTGGGGGTACTGGATTTTATTTATGTGTTTCAGGGTAAAAGGGGGTAAATACAAATTCATGGGACAGTTTTGAATTTAAGAAAACGGTTTTATAAGGGGTATTAATAGTTTTGTAAGGCACTGTCAGCAGAAAATGTTTTGTTTGCTGGAAAAATGACAAGGCAGACCAGCAGGCTCAGATTCATTGGTTTGTGCTGACATAATGTGTCAGCTGATAAAAACACAAAGAAGGTCAAGCTCAACCCAAAAAATTTGTCGCGCTCACTTCCCTTGTGTTTATTTCAAGAAGGTTCTAGGTTATTTCAGGCCCTAGAAAAAGAACTGAGATAAAAACAGCAACAACAAATAAAAAGAACTATTCACTCACCAACTTTAAGTCCTGCTAGCTGTGCCGGACTGCCATCGTGCACCCTGCACACAAACGTGCACATCTCTACTGAGTTCTGGTCCTGATGGTGAAGGCCATACGTCTAAAAAAACAAACAAAAAAAGAGAAAAAGGCAACATTAAAGATACAAAATGTCTTCCTCTTTTTAGATGTCTCGCACAGGCTTTCACAACCTGAGTTAGACCTGATGTTTTGAAATATTGTGGTCAACGCCACAACATAAAAAAAAGAAAGCCTGCACTGAACTGCACGCATAGGAAGTCATGACGGACAATGCCGGAAATACTGTTTTATCACAGAGCACGCAGATCTGTGACGCACACCAGCAAATAAGGAGGTCCGCTTCCTCTCGCCTCCCAAAACAAATCGACTGAAGAACCTAATGAACGTCTCCAGCTTCCCCTTTCTTACCAATCAAGAAGAAAAAAAATGCATTTATTCAAAATATATATATATTTTTTTATAACTGATTTAGTCCTATGTATAAATAATCTGGGAAATGTCCCTTATTTGTTTTTATAATGATCTAAAAGAAGAGGAACTAAATGTAATTTTACAAAAAAATACAATTAAACCATGGAAAAAAAGAAAAATATAATTGTGATACATGGATCCATAGACACATAATGGGAATGAATATCATCATATTAATATGAGAATTTAATCATGCATTTAAGTCGGATTGATTATACAATGTACAACTTAATAGAATTTTAAATGTCAATTTAGGAACACCAGATTCAATTTAATAGTAATTTTTTTCAAGTCCGCACAGAAATTCAAGAGTTCATTTTAAGTGATTGTTTTCCTGACTTGGAGCCATCTGTTGGCAAAGTCAGATAGCTTGTTTTAAAATAAATTTAAGGCAGAGCCATTCCAGAATCAAAATATTAGTCGTATCCATTTCAAAACTAGCTTAGATGTAGGCTTGAGATATTTGTCCTTTTAGTTGTGTCTTAGTTTCAACCATTTGCACTAAACTTTTTAACATTTTCCATTGCCCAGAAGCTAACTGCTTTCTGGAGAAACGTTTTATCATCAGACATAACAAACATTGAACAGTTTAAAGAAACTAAGATAACTGGAGGAATCAGTATTAGGCTAAAAAAAAAACAAAGAACAATCTCCAAACAGTGTTGGCAGTATCATGATCTGGAGGTGCTGCCAGAAGTAGCTATGTTGATTAAAGGGGGAGACTAAATCCAAATTCTTCAATTTCTGTTTTTTTCAGTCTAGCATAAGTGTTTCAATCTGGTTCTGGGCTTGATAAAGCAGGCCAAGGTTAAGTTTTTGTAATAGCCAAACTGATGGCTTTGTGATCTTCATCAGAAAAATTAAATAAAATGCATTTTTAAATTAATATGATGTTTATGCCCATAATGACTACATGTAAGAATCTAAGTGATACATGCAGCAGCCAGGGGGTATATTTGCCTGTACATAAAGCACTTGTGTAGCATTACAGTGTTATGTTTTGTAAACTCTGCCAACATGTTTCCGTGTTTTTGCTGTTTGTATTTATCTAAACTACTGTAAAATACCTCGCCATAGTTAAAGTTTATCTTTTTTGTCGTCTTGGAAACTGTCTTGTTACTTCCACATGTATTTTCATGCACTTCCTTGTTTCAGTGACCACAGCGTCTCTGTACAAAGGTTACAGAGCTGCTGGACAAAAATACACTTCCCCATATCAGACACACTGTAGACG
Source organism: Apricaphanius iberus (assembly GCA_028564705.1). Lineage (NCBI taxonomy): Eukaryota > Metazoa > Chordata > Actinopteri > Cyprinodontiformes > Aphaniidae > Apricaphanius > Apricaphanius iberus. The sequence continues at coordinate 642,651 of JAPXFQ010000494.1, read as the reverse complement.
TGCTGCAGCAATAGAAACAATTGACTGCTAAAAAGAACAATAAAACTGGGCAAATTTTTCAGAAGTTTATATCTGCCTTATGGACTGATGCATATGCAACCTTTCCTACTGCTTAATCCAAAAGCTCCAATTAAAGCAAGCATCCAGGTTGCACGACAATGCCAATGGAAATTTGCAATGATTCAGATCTGGCCTGTATTTACAGCTGCTGGCTTCCTTCTCAGAAACCAGCAAGCTACACACGTTAGCATGCAAATGTCTGTGAAAGGCAAATTTCACATTTGCATGCTGGATTCTCAGCTCCGTATCCACAGCACCGACTCTGAGGGAGGAAAAGCACCAGGAAACGCGAGACTCCAAATTCATGTCGGTCTCCGCTGACCATCTAACTGCTCCTCGTGGCCTTACTTCCTTCTGGCCACAGCCTGGCAGGAAAGGCGGGAACGCCTAACAAAAGCATAAATAGAACACTGTGTCTTTTCCTAGAAGAAGTACTTCACTTTTCTAGACTTTATGTGAGCACCAGCGCATTATACTCAAACCCTTTAATCCTTTCTGTAAACTATTCAAAGAATGAATACGAAACACAGCGCAAACACCAGAGGTTTGTGAGTAAAACACCTGCCGGCATGGGGGGGGGGGGGGGGGGGGGGGGGGGGGGAGAGAGTGTAGAGCAGGTATTACATGTTGTGAGTAAACCACAGGGCTTAAAATACAGATGCTGCAGGGAGAGAGGAAAAAAGGGCTTCGGTCATGGGATGAACATGAACGAGTTATTTGACTGCTGCATGACCTTTTTACTCCTGCTGGTGCAAGGAAACAATTGGATTCAGAAATGCAGGAAATTATGGATTCGTTCCTGACAGTTTCTAATCAGCAACCAAAAACTAATCCTGTTAATTTACCTGAATCTCAAAACCAAATGCCTCCTCTTCATTTTTCTCCAAGGACACCACCTTCCTACAGAAAAAAAGAGAACATTTTAGTTAAAACTGATGAACAGTTAAAAAAACGGGCCCATCTATCAAATAACCTGGTAAATGTCAGTTATATGAATGTCACACATAGAGCAATGTTTCTTGAGAAGAAAGATGAAGAAGTGATTTAGCTTTTCAAAGACTGTTTAGCAAGTCTACTCCCAGCCCTTTAAATGTTCATATTTTCGCAACACCAAACATCCTTCCAGACACAACATCCTGCAACTTTTAGATGCTTTCTTTCTCCAATACACCTGAATCAAATAAATTATTTGTTTCCAGGCCTCTGCAAAGCTGCGTGACATGATGATCATGAAGGTGTGTTGGAGCAGGCATGAATCTAAATTAAAAAAACAAAAATTTCTCTGTCTTATACCAACTAAGTAGCACACAATTGTGAAGGGGCAGGGAACTAATACTGTTTTCTGATGTTTTACAAATAAATCTGAAAAATGTGGCATGTATTTGAATCACCCCAAAATAAAATCTGCTGCAATTCATTGCCTCCAGAAGTCACTACATTACTGAATGGATTCTGTCCGTCTGTGTGCAATTTAACCCCGTTATAAATCGAGTTCAGTGAATGCCTCATAGGTTTTATTAGAGGACTTTAGCGAATAAACACAGCAGACAGGTCAGGGAGAAAATAGTTTAAAGCAGGTTTAGGTTATAAAATAATATCTGAAGCATTGAAGATCTCACAGAGCTCTCTTCAATCTTTCCTCTCAAACTATAAAGAGTATGCCGCAGCTACAAACCTACCAAGACATGGCCGTCCATCTAAACTGACAGGCCAGGCAAGGTAACTCTGAAGGAGCTGCAGAGGTCCACAGCTCAGGTGGGAAAATCTGAAAGAAATCAAGCCACTGTTGAAAGACAGCCATATGTAGTCCCAATTCCAGTTTGTCACAAGCCAAATAGGGGACCTAGCAAAACACGAGGCTGCTCTGGTCAGACTAGGCCAACATACAAAACCCCTAAGTGTTAAGGAAAGCTAATACTGCACATAACCCACGATAGTGGCAGTATCACGCTGTGGGGATGCTTCTCTTCAGCAGAGGTGCAGAAGCTGGTTGGAGTTGATCGAACGATGGGTGGAGCTAAAAAAAATGGACAATCCGGAGAGATAACCTGTTAGGGGCTAAAAAAATTGGGCAGATGTTCAGCATTCAGTAAGGTGATGACCCTAAATATAAAACCAGAGCTACAAAATAAGGTTGGAAGGCCCATAAATGGATCTAATAGAGAATTTGTTGGAAGGTTACAAATTTTCTATTGAAAAATATTCTCCCTTCAGTTTGACCTTTCTTGCAAATACTGATGGAGAAAAAAATGCGACTCTCAAGATTGTAAGATGCTGGTAGAGGTGTACAGATGTAATTGCTACAGTGTATCAGTAAAACTAAACACATACCACATTTTTCAGATTTGTATTATATTCCATCCAAATAATTCCCTAGTTTCTGTAGGTAAATCACACGAAATACCAAAAACAATGCATTGAAGTTTGAGGCTCCAATGGGATAAAATGTGGAAAAGCTTGTGAGGCTTTTAGGTCAAGTGGAATTTAATAGTGCTGTTATCTGAAAGAAGCGTGAGAGAAGATGCTGTGGGCTGCACAGGATGTCCACTGTGTCCAGCAGCCTGTGGACGTCACAGGGCGACACGTAGCACAATGATCTGTCAGAGCATAAAACGTCAGTGGCGGATATTTCAATGAGCGAAAGACATAAAAATTCATGAAGCTTCTTTAAAGATCTACCACAAGCCTAAATCCTCAAAAGATCGCTGTTTGGACAAAGAAGCAAGTTGACTCCAAGATGACGTGGGGATGAAGTCACAAAAACAAAACAGTGACTAATGATAAATAAGAAATCAAGGAGATTGTACCTTTGTGGTTCTGGGGGTTGTGTTAGGGGTTTCCACTTCTGCGATGAGCCACCCTGTGAGGAGAAAACGAAAATGAGAGCTGGAACATCTAACACACCTGCGTGAGGTTACTGCAAGATTACTCACAAGGGATTCCCCACCACCGCCACCATCCTACCCTCTCCATCATGTGTGGGACACACCTACTGTACGCATCATTGCTTTGAACGCTCTATCAGGTCCTTCAGTAGCTCGCGAATGGCAAGCAGCGTGTTTGTGTTTTCAAAATGCTGATCCTCCACTATGCTTCAAATTAATGGGACTGAAACCTTACACGCATGTCTGAGCTGCTTTTTTTTTTGTTTACTTTGAAGTTTATCTGCGCTAGAAAGAAGACGTACAGCTAAGTTTAGCCTCGGTTTCACAGCAGATCAGCTTCCCCCGAAGCACACAAACTGTTGACGTATCTGAGCGAATTTTATTATTTCGAAGCGTTCACACAAACTCCAGGCTATTAACAGAAACACACAAGATGCTGTGGTGAGCACTGGGCTACAATAAGCCCATTGAGAGACAAACCAAAGTCAGCAGCAGGTCGTGTCCCTGCTCTACCTGACTGTGTAGAAACGACACATAACTATCCAGATGCCTCCACAAAACAAAAAAAATCTAAATCAATCCTCCTCTGTTCCACCTCAATCATTTTCAAATGTTGCTCCCATGAAAGCCTGCTTTGTGCCTGAGTTCCTGTGCCCAGTAAAATGTTGCTTTCTTTATGTCCCAACACTTACAGAATTGTCCAGCGCTTGTCTCAATGAGTGCATTTATTCCCAAGTACCCACACGGAACAGCCGGGGGTGGGTCTCCGTCCCTGAGTGTGCACAATGCGGTGTTGTTGCCCCTCGCTCTTACTCCTTACTGCAGGCTGGTAGTGGGTGGGGTTCCTAATAACTATGCCTAAATGTACAGTAAGCTGTGAAAGCAGGCTTCACTAAATGTCTGCTTTTACCCCAAAACCAATGCTGAACAACTGGCGGAAAACCCAGTGCAGAACATCTGCTGACTGACCAGCAATAGACAGCAAGGACTGATGTCATTCTTGGACAGAGAAGAAGAACTGTCAGTCACAATTGTTCAATCTTCAAATAGAGCCAGCATGAGCAGATCAAACAGTTTTCAGGAAGATTAGCTCAGCAGTTTGGTAGTTTTTTTTAATCACAAAAAGTACCAAAATCATCAGGAGATAAGATCTGAAAGAGATTCAAGATTTGACTCTCCTGTTTAGTTCTTAGCACACTGATCTAGCTCAAGATCTAGATCAGGTACAAGGAACTGGGCAATCAGACTTCAGGCATTGAACCACAGCAAACAGTCAAGCTGAAAACATTTCCCCCCAGAACAAAATATTTTGTTATTGATTCGGTTTCCACTGGAGCTGCACAAATTCGATTTGTGCAGGACTGCCTTCACAAAGGATTGCTTGATTGTTATATCTGGTAACTGATTACATTTTACGTGCAACGTGTCAAAACTCGACATTTTAATCATATATTTAACCAGCTGAGTGGTCATCATCAGCAATAATGTTCTAATATCATATTTCCTTATTATTGTGCAGACATTGTTCACATTTTTGGGTAACAGTAGCCAGGACAAACTACTTAAACTATCAGCAAATATAATTTAAACCTGGATCAATATCAGTTTAATAAATAATGCAACAAACATTTGGTTGTAAAGTCAAATAATCTGATTATGCTGTGTGGTTGACATTACTTTCTGGTCATGTGCCAGAGGGATGACAGGGTTGGAGGTGCCCGATTAACCCAATTCATAGCCATAAGTTTCCATCTCATCCCAACCTCATTCCATTCCGTACCCATAAACAAACTATTCTGTATTTAACAATGTACTATACCAGCTTTGTTCGGTGGTTTAATATTTCATCAAGTTATAAATGGAAAAAATCCAAAAAATGCTAACATTTTACATTTAATTCAACCACATGTTCTGATGCGTGTCTATTGACTGCGTTTTAGTTGACTGTCAAAGCGATTTGACAGAGAGAAAAAAAACTATAAATATATTTACCACAGATATTATTAATAGATAACGTTGTAAAGGCAGTCACATGACCGAGTCATACAACCACTGGTATAACACTAATCGATGGATTATAAAAAAAATCCCTTTTAATCGTAGGCTGTCAAAGCGGGTAACAAGATTGAAATAGCTGGAAGCCTCCTACCGCTCGATATATTTCTGTTAAGGGCCCCATCTGGTCTTGAACCGTCCCTGCTCTGTTCTAAATGTGCTAATAAAAAAAAGGCTAAGAAATTAGGATAATTGTAAACTACAGTTTTGAAAAAAAGAAAAAAAAATCAAAGACATTCCTCTTTATTTTTAAAAAAATTGATTAATTAATAACTTTAATGTGTACTAAATTGACTATTTTAATCTTTGACAGCGTAAAAATAATAATAATAATAATAATAATTTTTAGACCTACCCTTTTATAGTTTCTGGGCAGCGTCCCCCCAGAGTAAGCCAGAGTCTTGTAGTTATAAACCTCCGAGGAGTTGGCCGGGAGCTCCACGGTCCTGCAGCTGTCTGACTTTGACGAAGGGAAATAAATGTCGTTGTCCTGGGATGCGGGTCCTCCGTCCACCCCGTTGGAGTTCACCTTCTTCAGCCTCCTGAACGTCATTGCTGTTGGGAGTTAAGAGTGAAACCGAGCCGTTGACCCTCCGGTACAAAAGTGTGAAACAAGCCAACGGAGAAGGATGCAGAGCCGAGAGCTTGAGCCTCAACGTGGAGCTCAGCAGAAGTTAACTGTGGATCCTCTGAGTGAAGTGTCGCCGCTCAACAGGCTGTGGAGGCGGGGACTTCGCTCTGAGCGACGCAAATGAGTCCCAACAGCCATGACAGCGGTGCTTTTAACAGCGCCTCGGTCCTTTCACATTTTACACTGTAGGAGATTAGAGATTGGGAGTGTTGCAAAAATCACCCATAAATAAAAACAAACTGCAATTTTAGATGTTGACACGAAAAAAAAAAGAGACATTTAGAGACATTTTACTGATATGATTATTTAAAAAAAAACAAGAACCAGAATTATTTATTAAAGTTTTAGAAAGTGACTACCAGTATTTTGGGGGGATATGTTGGAGCCCGCAACAGCATCAAACAGCCGTTTAACAAGAAATTGTAGTGATAAAATCTTGAACTTTGAACGGAAAAATCTGCTGGTGGTTTCTATAGTGTACTTATAATATTTCTGAATAGCAGAAAAGCAAGGTTGACAGGACTGCAATTATTAGTTTTGTTTAAATAAATTTAAGTACAAAAATATAAATGTGCAATATCTTATGTGTTCACATTAATTGTTTTTGTGTGTGCAAGGAGAAGCAGAGAGGCTGTGGATGTAAATCAAGCCAGAGTTGATGCAAAAAGACATTCTGGACACAAATATTATGGTATTATTTATGTGATGATAACGTATTATAGAGAGGTAGAAAATGCAAAATAGTAACGCATAAACAAGAGAAGTAATTTTCTTCTGCTGTGTTGATTCCAACTTTTGGGCACAGTTGCCTAAATTGCTGACTTGTAGCAAAAGGTGAGTTCAAAATCCCAGGGTACTTCTGTAAGAAGTTTGCCTGATCGCCCAATGCATGTTTGGGTTCTCTTCAGGTACTCAAATTTTCTCCCGTAGTCCAACAATTTATGCATATTATTGTATGTAGGGTGACATCAGGTAAATTGGAAGACTTTTTGGTTGATTGCTAGTAAACCATTTAAAATGCTAAACCTGTTGAAATTAATGAATTGTATTGCTTAATATGAGTCTTGGTAACATTTTTGTGCAGAAAATATATTGCCAATAACAATAGTTTACAAGATTTTAACCTTTAAAGGTTACAGGTGACTACTATATGCTCTAGGTAGAGGTTCAGGTAAAATGGGACAGGTGATGTGGTTCAAAGAATTGGAAACAAAATTGAAGAATAACAATGCAATTTAAGTTCATAAAGTCAGCTATCAATCATCAATTAATTATTTAGTTAATGAAGTCAGTTATCAATTAAACATGTTTTCTTTAAAACACTCTCAGTACAGTAACTTGACTACCCCGAAGTTGAATTTAATAAGATTATATCAATCAGAAAAAAACAACATACATGTAAATATCAATTATTTATCTGAATACATAACATATGGGCAGTTATATAAGCTAATTAGCTAATTCTATTGGCACAAATTTCAACATATTCTCTGGTAATTTATCTTGCTTAACTGTCACACTATTTGTAATATCTCACAATGTGGCATAAAAGTGACATTTTAATGTGATTTCTGATCCTTGTGGCTTAATATCATACCCATTAACATCTGCCAAAAGTGTCCCATTTTAGCTGAAATTTTGTTCCAATTTGCCTGAAGCACACCACATTTGCTAAAATTAGTTTTCCTTAAAAAATGTAATCATACTGCCCAATTCTTTTGATATTAAGCTAAACCTAACACACAACAACGTACATTTCATTAGTGTTTTTGTTATATTCACATTACTTTAGCTGCAATATCCTTATAATCACGATGGCAAAATTGAAATATCAGGGGTCTCACCTTCAATGTTTCAAAAGCACTGATTTTTTTCAGCTTGGCTCCTCCCATCTCTGATACTTCAAGGCAAATAAAAATTATTGTATATTACAAACAGCAACTGCAGTTTAAAGGTAGTAACATGCATTTTTGTTGGCTGCTGATATTCAAAGAGATAACGGTTTAAAACCTTATTTGTCCCATTTTACCTGATGTCCCAAATTACCTGATGTCACCCTACATATTTCTAAGTAGTCCTTTGTGTCCCCCTGTCATAAACTGGTTAAAGGTACTTCAGTAGAGATGAAGAATGATGTCTGATTTCCACTTATTTTATAACCTTATACTGGACATGACAGAATTATCTGCGTAAATTAACAAAATAACTGATATATTAATATTATATATTCTCCAGGGGCATATGCAGCCCTCACAAAAAACAAACGTTGTTGATGTTGGATGCCATCGATTGCCCTGTTCTTTTTCTTCTTTGATGGTGCATGGCACACTATGCCGTTGACTGATTTCTGTCGCTACTAATAAGTCATGTTGTTCGTTGCTCTGATTAGTCCTACAACTGTCCAATTGTATGCATAGAAGGCTTAAAAGACAACCGTAGATTTCTCGCACTTAAAAAGATGAGAGGGGCCCATTAATGTTCTTCATAGGTATACCTCAACTATGAAAGACAAAATGAGAAAAAAAAGAAAAGAAAATCAACTTGTATGACTTTAAAAAAATATATATATTCAAATTATGGTGGAAAATACACTCAACAAAAATATAAACGCAACACCTTTGTTTCTGCTCCCATTTTTCATGAGATGGACTTAAAGATCTAAAATTCATTCCAGATACACAATATTACATTTTCTCCCAAACAGGGTCTTGACCTGACTCCAGCTCGTCGCCGTAACAGACTTGAGTGGGCAAATGCTCACATTCGATGGCCTCTGGCACGTTGGAGAGGTGTTCTCTTCACGGATGAATCTCTGTTTGTGTTGTTCAGGGCAGATGGCAGACAGCTTGTGTGGCGTCATGTGGGTGAGCGCTTTGCTGATGTCAATGTTGTGGATCGAGTGGCCCATGGTGGTGGTTGGGTTATGGTATGGACAGGCATCTGTTATAGTAGAAGAACACAGGTGCATTTTATTGATGGCATTTTGAATGCACAGAGATACCGTGATGAGATCCTGAGGCCCATTGTTGTGCCGTACATCCATGAACATCTCATGTTTCACCAAGATACTGCACGGCCCCATGTTTCAAGGATCTGTACACAATTCTTGGAAGCTGAAAATATCCCAGTTCTTGCATGGCCAGCATACTCACCGGACATGTCACCCATTGAGCATGTTTGGGATGTGCTTGACCGGGGTATACGACAGCGTGTAGCAGTTCCCACTAATGTCCAACAACTTTGCACAGCCATTGAAGAGGAGTGGACCAACATTCCACAGGCCACAATTGACAATCTGATAAAATCTACGCGAAGATGTGTTGCACTGCATGAGGCAAATGGTGGTCACACCAGATACTGACTGGTTCTGAGTCCCCAGACCCCCAATAAAGCAAAAAACCGCACATTCCAGGGTGTCCTTTTATTGTGGGCAGTATAAGGTACACCTGTGTACTAATCATGATGTCAGATCAGCATCTTGATGTGGCACACCTGTGAGGTGGGATGGATTATCTCAGCAAAGCAGAAGTGCTCACTATCACACATTTAGACTGATTTGTGAACAATGTTTGAGAGAAATGGTAATATTGTGTATCTGGAATGAATTTTAGATCTTTAAGTCCATCTCAGGAAAAATGGGACCAGAAACAAAGTTGTTGCGTTTATATTTTCATTGAGTGTAAGTATTTGGTCTATAACAAAAGCTCATCTTAATACTTGATACTCTTTGTTGGCAATGACAGAGGCCAAATGTTTTCTGTGAGCCTTCACAAGGTTTTCACACACTGTTGCTGGTATTTTGGCCCATTCCTCCATGCAGATCTCCTCTAGAGCAGTAATGTTTTGGGGCTGTCGCTGGGCAAGATGGACTTTAAATTCCTTCATAAGATTTGCTACAGGGTTAAGATCTGGAGACTGGCTTGGCCACTACAGAACCTTGAAATGCTTCTTATGAAGCCAGTCCTTTGTATCTTTGGCAAAATTTCATGCTGAAAGATCCAGTCACATTTCATCTTAGCAGAAAATGATGAAGCTACAATTATATAATGATGACATTGATATTTAAAGGTAGTAAGATGCTGAAAATGCAAAGTCACCATCTGCCAAAGTGATTCCCGGCTTTTCTGTTGGGCGATCCGGTTGGAGCTGGACCAGCATCACCACTATTTCCATCAAACAGGCAGAAAAAATACAGGTAATAATTTCAGGCTGAAGTCGTACTGGAAAAATAAACAACTCTGACCGTCAGAACCTTCTGACGTCCTATTACATAGTTGTTATGTCTGCAGTGTCTTATGTAAGAGACTGGGGTTAAAACACTTAAATACCGGTGTAAGCAATGTTAAGAGAAAGGCTGAGATCAAATATAGAAATCATAATCATAATCATTTTATTTATAATTACTGGTGGGGGAAAAAAATAAAGTGCTGTATTTATTCTGGCATAATAAAGATAGACGTTGATAGATGACGCTTCCAGAAGCATAAATTAAGACTGAATGCAATTAAATTGTTTAACTACTTAATGAAGTGATGGTAGTAAAGCAGCCTCTTTGTTTATACATACATTTTACTTTAAGAACAACACTTATCTAATCATGCTTCTGTAATCATTTATTTGGTATCATTATCACTGAATCATGTAAAGCACCTTGTGTTGAAAGTGTGCTATATAAATAAAATTGCCTTGCCTTGCTTTGTATCCACTATAAAGGCAAAAAATATTCTTTTTTCAATTACTTATCAATACTTTTAGTTTCATTGCAATAAATTCTCCAAGATATCATTCTTATTATCCATTTCGCCCTCATCAGCTTGCCCTAGTTTAAAAGTAATGATTCTGTGGTTTAATCTAATCAAAATCAAGAAACGTAAGTTGTATTTTTTAATCAGAAGAGAATCAAATTAAATAAAAAAAACAACTAAGTCAGGATGTCACCCACTTTTTATTACTCAATCCAACTTAAAACTGTGTTTCCATATTCATTTGTAAAAAAACCAGCTACTGTACATGGATATCACTGGCATTCTCCATGCTGATTAAAAATTCCTTTACAGATATTACAGATTTTCGTCTACACTGTCCGGACAGGACAAGTCGGCACCTGGATTTAACTGAGCCAAAAGGTATGAGCCTCCTACTGCATATTTACTGCATTGGCGATTATCTTTTAACTGGCAACAATTTTTTAAAGTTTTTTTTATCTCAACTGATACAATGACTAGCTTCTCATCTCTTGTCAAAAGATCTTGTGGTTGTGGAAAAGAGGTCAGATCAATAGAGAAAACATCTAAGGAGATTGCTGAAGCTCCTAAATTTGGGTTAAGGGCTGTCCAACCCATTATAAAACTGGAAGGAAAGTAGGGAACCATTGTCCTACAGCAGGAAATGTGGTTGAGAAAAATTTTAAATGATCATGTTTTATTGCCCCGTGTTTAGGGAGATGAACAGTGCTTCTCCTTTGCTTCATCACTCAGGATATTGTTTCATAATCTAATCCTAACCTAACTTTTCGACTGTCTTCCTGACTGGTCTGCTTTGTTCCTTGGTCTTGATGATGCTGTTTGTTTATTAATGTTCTCCAATGTATCTCTCAGGTTGTTTTTGTCCTTTCTGCAATTCCCTCCACAAGGTTTACACAGCACAGCAGCTTCCTTCTCTTCACAGCTGACAGATGTTTTACAGCAGATGCCCCTCATGATGCAACCCACTGAAAGAATAGGATTTCTCAAAAATGTATCTGTGGATTCAGATCAATTTAGATATTAAATTACACACAAGCATGTTTTGAGTGTCTACATATAAAATAACTATGGAAGCACCAATACTGATACTGGTATCAGGTCGATATTGTTCTAATGTACTCCTACTCAAAGTTAACCGATACAACAAATTGATACTTTAAATGTGGAAACTATGCAATAATTTCACAAAAATTTATGTTTTTAAACTTGAAATTTTAGTTTAGTTTTGTGTTCATTTTTATTAATATTTTATTTGTATCTAATTCACCTTAATTTGTTGTAACATGCAGAGAATAAGCACAAAAAAAAAGTATTTTCATTGTATCTTTTTGTGAGGTACAAGTATCAGCATTGGTACTCACAATTGGCAAGTACTCAGATCCAGGTATTGGTATCGTATCGGTTTAAAAAAAAAAGTGGTATTGTTGCATTCCTAGAAATAACCTCTAAGGGCAGCTTGTTGCACTGCATTTTATGTATGTAATGTTAATTATGTCTTTTTTAGTAAGAACTGATTCATTAAGTCTGTGGTTTATCTTAAAATGTGAAAAAATCACGGGATATAAATTATTTTGCAAAGCATGTGTCTCTTTCAATCACTGCTGTTTTACTGGGAATTTGAGTATTAAATCAAGACAATCACAATTATATTCAAATACATTTCTCACAAAAAGAAAAGTGCACACCAGATATCAGCAGGTTGTTGGAAAACCTATAGATATTTCATATTTAGGATAGAGTTAAAAAATAAATATAAACTCAAAAAGTTTTTGGAGAAGTAGAGCAGATCATATTGACCCTACATATAAAGGGTATTTCTGCCCCCTTGAGGTAAAATGGACCACTTACATGATGCTCTGTTCAATATTTAAAATGAGTGCAACACAAACTTAGACTCATACAATTTATTAAAATTTTCATATGTATTTATTACTTTTACATTCTCTAGATATACAGAAATGATACAGCAGATGAAGCATTTAAATACATATACTGTAATAAATAGCCCCAATCAATAGTCTAACTCATAATACATTCTGAGAAGAATATGTATTGATATCATGTTAAAAGTAGCTTTCTGCTCTTAAGATAACCCAGAAAAACCAAAATTGGTCCACATAAAGATTAAAAAAACCTGGGAAACACAGAAAGGAACAGCAGGCCTCCTGCTTTTCTGTTCGTCCAAACACTTTCAAGTATGTGTTAAAATCAATAGAAAAAAAGCTAGAATAAAATATCTTCAGCATAAATTTTAAATGAAGACGTGACTTTCTGCACCTTTGATTCTAAAATGAATTGAACATACATTTGGCTTTTAAAGCAATATATACAGCCACAGCAAAACAGGAATACTACATGGTCAATCCTCCAAGTGCAAACATACACAGAACTGTCTTCTATCTAATAAGAACCAAAGAGAGCAGATGATAAAGGCACATGAAGCCAAATAGCTGTCCTATTTAAAATCATAGCCACTTTAAATTCACCTAAGGTTTCTAAAGAGCAGCACTTCCACCAGCTGTCAGGTTTCGAAACAGCAGGAGTGGAGAGTATTACTAAAAATACTGAGATAATTTGGTCAAGATCCTTTTGGCCACAATGCAACATAGCTTACCATTCTGTCTGTATTCATATGATGCCATGCTTGAAATGTGTGTTACAGACACAAGATGTCTGGAAAATCATATTTTCTTTTTTATAATGCAAATACAGGTGAAACTCAAAAAATTAGAATATCATGTAAAAGTTAATTTATTTCAGTAATTCAACTCAGAAACCCTTTGCAGGTGTTTTGGTTTAATTCGCTGATTACAATGTGACACCTTGACCCTAAAGAATAGAACATTTTCACAATATTCAAAATTTCTAAGATTTTGAATATGGGGTTTTCATAAACCGTAAGCCATAATAATCAAAATTATAACAAATAAAGGCATTAAAAGTATTTTGCTTTGCATGTAATGAGTCTATATCATAAATTAGTTTCACCTTTTAAGTTGAATTACTGAAATAAATGAAAATTTTCACAATATTCAACATTTCTACGTTTCACCTGTATACTACATCATACATTGATTAACTATCAAAAAGTGCTAGTCCTGAATATACAGCAAACATGCATTAAGACAGTTCGTTTTATTTGAAGAAACCTGATGGTTTGGATTGTTGTCCTTTCGGAGGAGCCATCAACATACATGCTTGGTTCTTGTGTGTTATATGAATCTGAAAAACAACAGAAATATAAATCTCCCGTGGCTAAAACTAAGAAATCAAACCTTGTATGGACTCTAATGCAGATATGAAGAATGTCAGGGTTTCTGACAGTTTTAGTGAAGCAGATTTGATTTTTAGATCCACTTAGAATCAGGCTTTTGTTTATAAAACTGAACACCCGGTTTAAAATTCCTTTAAACACGGGTGTTTACTGCCCAAAATTAAGGACTCTGCTGCTTTTTCAACGCATAAAGATGTATAAATTTATTGTCCAGAAGTACAGAACATGAATCAAATAAATAATGGCAAATTATTTCTCAATAATTAAAAATAAGTTAAAAAATGATGTGAGGAAGCTACGGATTTGAACATTTAAAACATAACTAAAGGTAATTAAAAAAGTAGTAAACTGGCTTTTTAATCTATAAAATGTTACCCAAGCCTCCCTGCGAACTATACCAGAGTATTAGAGCCAAAGAAAAAATACATGTCACAGAGGAATACATTATCAAGAAAAAAAACTCATAAATGTCTATATTAATTTCACATATTTACAAGAAACAACCTGGATATTCTCTGATGTTAAAAAGTTGTGCATTTAAGAAAAATAATCAAATATCTCATGATTAAAATCATAAAGTTAGGTTATTAAAATTAGGATATTCTTTGACATTTTAAAGTCAGGCATTATTACGGAAAAAATATTTTACCGGAGGAAAAAAAAAGTTATCAGATAAGTATTAAGTCAGACATTTTAGGGTTTAAGTGTTTAATTTGGGCACAGACTGGGATCTTTTTGGTATTTGAACATCCTCCAGGTCCAGACTCAATGCAGCCATGTTGCGTCTTCTTCCTCACCGTCTCAGGCTTCTATTCTTAATCCTGTTTGTGGTGTTCATGGATTGTATGGACCCAGGAAGAAAACATTTTGGAAAACATCTATTCCGTTCATTTCAACCTTCAGTTATAGATGATTTCTGGGATAAAATACTTTTCCATCTAAATTGCTGACTTTACAATGTCATAGAATTTCCTAGCTTTAACTTGTGCCTTTGATCATGGAAAATTATCCCTTTTTTTTCTCACAAATGCACAACTTTTGACTTCAGAGAATATCCTAGTTTCTTCTCGTAAATATATGAACTTAAATCTCAGAAATTACTGACTTTTTTCCATAAATGTACTCTGTGAATTTTTATTTTTTCCGTTATCTACTGTGGATACTGAATCCCATCATACCCAAGGCTGTCGATCTCAAACCTGCAGAAACTCTTTTGCACTACATCTTGAATGTTTCCAAGTGTTACTTACTGTGCAGGGGGATTGCATCCATGGCTCTCCATCTATTTGCATCGGCAATGCTTTCTTTGTCCTGAGTGTGAGACGCAGACAGATCAACAAGTTGTATTAAGTCACTATAATCATAATCCAGGTGCTGGTCATAAAATTAGAATATCATGGAAAAAGTGGATTTATTTCAGTAATTCTCTTCAAAAATGGAAACTTGTATATTAGATTCATTCATTATACACAGGGTGATATATTTCAAATGTTTATTTTAATTTTGATTATTATAACTGACAACTAATTAAAGTCCCAAATTTAGTATCTCAGAAAATTAGAATATCAATTAAAACCAATGCAAAAAGGGATTTTTAAAAAATATTGGCCAACCGAGAAGTATGAACATGAAAAGTATGAGCATGTGCAGCGATCAATATGTAGTTGGGGCTCATTTAACCTGGATTATTCCAGCAATGCGGCATGGTGAGTCAATCAGTCTGTCGGATGAGGTGTTATAAAGAGTTGATGTTTCTCTGACAGCGGCCTCTGAATTGTTGGGACTGCGTATTGCATCTTCCTCTTCACAGTACCCAATAGATTTTCTATGGGGTTATGGTTAAAAGAGTTTGCTAGCCAATTAAGAACAGCGATACCATTGGCCTTAAACCAGGTACTGGTAGCTTTGGCAGTGTATGCAGGAGCCAAGTGCTGTTGGAAAATGAAATCTGCATCTCCATAAAATTGGTCAGCAGCAGGATGCATGGAGTGCTCTAAATCTTCCTGGTAAACGGCTGTGTTGAACTTGGACCTCAGAAAGCATAATGGACGAACACCAGCAGATGACATGACACCATCACTGACTGTGGAAACGTTACACTGGACCTCAAGCAACGTGAATAAGCCTCTCCTCCCCCTCCAGACTCTGGGACTTTGATTTTCAAACGAAATGCCAACTTTACCTTCATCAAAGAACATAACTTTGGACCACTCAGCAGCAGTCTAGTCCTTTTTGTCTTTAGCCCAGGCTTGACGCTTCTGAGGTCTCTTGTTCAAGAATGGCTTGACACAAGGAATGCGACAGCTGAAACCCATGTCTTTTCCAGTTGCAGTCAACTTTTTGTGAATCTCCCCCACATTTTTAAATGGGTTTATTTCACAATCCTCTCCAGGGTGTGATTGTCCCTATTGCTTGTACACAGTTTTTACCTCATCTTGCCCTTTCCCTTCGCTTCTCTATAAATGTGTTTGGACACAGAGCTCTGTGAACAGCCAGCCTCTTTAGCAAACACCTTTTGTGTCTTGCCCTCTTTGTGCAAGGTATCAATGGTCTTCTTCTGGACAGCTGTCAAGTCAGTATTCTTCCCAATGATTGTGTAGCCTACAAAACTAGACTTAGAGACAGTTTAAAGGCTTTTGCAGGTGTTTTGTTAATTATTCTGTTGGAGAGTGACACCAGGTCGCTTCAATATTGAACATTTTTACAGTATTCAAATTTTCTGAGATACTGAATCTAGGACTTTCACTAGTGGTCAGTTATAATCATCAAAATAAAACAAGTAAACATTTGAAATATACCAGTCTGTGTGTAATGAATTAACCTAATATGCAAGTTTCACTTTTTGAATAGAATCACTGAAATATATCAACCTTTTCATTATACTCTAATTTTATGACCAGCACCCGAATGCGATTAAAATACAACAAAAAGTTATTATAAATGTGGATTAATACATCAAACATCTGGTTTCACATGAATCTATCTTCACTGAAAGCCTTCAGGCAGAGATTCCTAGCTTGATAAATCAAAAATGATACTCTTTTATACCTGATGGTGATCTGGGAAGTTTTAGCCAGCCTCACAGCGCTTTTGAGCCCAGTGTATATCTGTCCCATCTCCATGGCTCCTTCAAGGCCAACCACCTCCACCCGGCGGTCACTGAGGTCTGCCAGCAGAAAAGACGAATACCTCAGTTTGATCAAAATAATGGTTATTTTGGGTTTTTTTTAAAACCACACATGCCATGACTACATGTCACTGTGAAGGTTTGCTGTAGTATCTAGCATCAATACGGTGGCAGCAGATCCTTTATGTCTTGTAAATTGTGAAACAGAGCCTCCATGGATTGAACTAGTTGTCCAGCAGATCCCACAGATGCGCATCTTAAATAAGATAGGAGGATTTGGAGATCAACTGAGCATCTTTTTGTGCTTCTCAAACCATTTCCGAACCGTTTTTCCTGAGTTCTTACATATCGGAGCGTTGCATTATCTTTCCAAAGGAAGCCATAGACATAAAAGGGTTGACATGGTCTGCAGGAATCCCAAGGTAGACGGCACGTGTCAAAGTTATATTCACACAGATGGCGGAACCAGAGGATATTGTCTCCCAATGCTCCATGATACAGTTCTTGTGCCCGTCGAACAGGGGCCAGCATGGACACCCTGTCTGATCTGCAGCTACATACACAACAAACTGTGATGCACTGGTTTTTCTCCAACTCTTGTATATTAGTTTCGTCTGCACACTGAGCTACAGTAACTCTTCTTTTGAATGAACCTTCGTTCTAGCATCAATAGCTTTGGCTTCCCATGACCAGTTCAACATTATACCCTCTTTGAATCACTTTTAGTAAGAACAGGCCACTTCAGCTCAAAATAACCCTCAAGAGGCGCAGTTCTGGATAGGTTTTAAATGCTATAATTTGTCCCTTGTTAAACTTAAAAATATTCATACTTGCTCATTTATCTTTCAAAACATACATTTTAGGTTAAAATTGTATGATTTGACAACCAACTCAGACCTCATTTAGCTGTTTAGCTGTGTTTCTCTCCTAGATCAAGCTACTAAACAAACTTCTACCACCATTAACTCTCTACTTTTTATTTCACATTGAAAGTATTTCTGGATCAGTAAGTCTGTCCATCTGGCGACCTGTCCAGGGTGTACCCCGCCTCTCACCTGTTGACAGCTGGAGATGGGCATCAGCCCCCCCGCGACCCCTGGAGGACTAAGCGGTTCAGAAAATGGATGGATGGATAAGTCTGTCCATTTTGTATATCTGCTCTGTCCTCTCAAACACCCAGGTTGCTCATGCTGAGCCTGATTCTGGTTTCTCCGGAGGTTTCTTTCTGTTGAAGAGGAGTTTTTCCTCTCCCCTGTTCCTACAATCATGCCAGGTATGAATGATTGCTGTGAAATCAACAACACAAAAGAGGAAGTTGTCTGCGTCGTCACATACTCATCAAGGTGGAGTGAATGATGCATGTCAGTGACTCTAAGAAGTCTGCTGGTTTTCCTTTGATAAAAAAAGGTGTTGTTTTGATACGGTGCTATACAAATAAACCAAATTAAATTCAATAATAGTGTTTTTCGCTTCATCTGTGACAATGTCATGGATGATTGCCGCATACTAAAACATGTAACATGCTTTCATTTATAAATATGATTACAGTAATACATCAGAAAGCCTAGATACATTTACTGACAGAGGTAATACTATGATTTTGTCATATTTATGGTGGGGGGACATGTTCTTGGCTAACTTTGGGCCCTTTAGTAATCACTGAACATCATTTAAACTTCTCAGCCAACCTGAGAATTGATACTGACTATTTCCATCTGAGTAATGATTAATTGTACTCCACTGGCCTCCACAGTCACCAGATCCCATTTCAACACACCACCTTAGGGATGTGATCTAGATGGTGCAGCTGACAAATCTGCAACAATTCTGTGATGCTGTGGTATCAATATGGACTAGAAGCTCAAAAAATGTTTCAAGAACCTTGCCGAATCTATGTTAAAGATTGATCAAGGCAGTTCTGAAGCCCAAATGGTGTCCAACTCTTTTCTAGCAAGGCGTACCTAAAATAGTGGCCAGCATCTATTAAAGTATACTTGAAAGTTGGATGCTGTGTTACACACACGCTTGTCTCTTCTACCCACAGACACTGTTGAATTGTTGAATACAGTTTGTAATATACTGATGCAAAACACTACAGAACAATAATTGAATCAAAGCAAACATAATTAACTATGAAATATAGTGTGATAAAGTATTAGGCTACATCCATGGATATTGTACTCTAATTAGTTCATACTCAACGCTAATTGGTGACAATGAATCTTGTTACAGTATCTTGAAACATTCATGATTTAAACATGGAAGATTGTTTGTCGCTTTCAATCCAACTATGTATTAAGAGTAATGCAACAGCTACTTCTTTTGAGTTGTTCTAACAATTGACTTATAAATCATTTTAATGAAATTAATAGACACGCATGTGTGGTTTTAAAAAAAACCCAAATATAATGTGTGAATTGCCTTTTGAAGTAGAAGTAATGTTGTGTCATATTGAACAGGCGATTTCTTTTGAATGAACAAATGAAGTAAGTGTTATTTTGAAGTGGATTGTATCCAAGCAGTTGAGAAAAGGGTTAGAGTTTTGAAAAATACGCCTTGTGATTATTGGTTGTGAGTTTGGTGTCTAGAGTTGGGAAAAATGACATCAAGGTTCTGAAATTAGTGGCAAAGTGATTGTAAAAAAACTAAGTTAACTCCCCCCCTAATGCGTCACATTGGATTGAAAAAATAATTGCGAAAGAAGGAACATTAAGGTTCGTGACATTGCAGGAGTTTTTCTTCTTCGGCATTACTTCTGAATAGTTATGAAAGTGCAGGCCTTAAATAAAGAATTGCACAAATTGCCACTGCTACACTGGCTTAGAAAAAGTTTCTTGTTAAATATAATCAAAACAAAATATACCAATCACTCAGTGTGCTTCTCAGTGAGGGATTCTCCCTTTAAAATGCTTCTCGTGACTGAAAATAATCTGGTGGCCTGGAGAAGGGCAGGATATGATTCATGAGCTGCAATTACTGTATGAGGTGTGGGTTGAATCTCCATACAGATGACTGTGTTGAATAACATGCATACCAATATATGGCTTCATAAAATGAACTCAACAACCGACAGAAAATATCATCCCACCTGTATTAGCAAATTATGTGCTTATCCATTTGATTATTTTGTGCTCTAGTGTGTTCTCACATGCAGCCAATTGAGCACACGCCCACAGACAGACACGCTTCAGTCTGATTTTTCAGTAAGGGGTTTGCTGTTGTTTCTGTGCTGGATGGCTAGTCCAGGAGCTTTTTAACTGATAATAGCTGCAACAGGAAATCTGGATTTGGATTCGCTTAAAAACAATTAGCTAATGGGCTCTGCAGAGCAAAGAGGAACTTCAATATTGCACATAAGTCACGTGACTTCTTGAGGTTTCACTTCGCCACTAAGCGGAGATGATGCTGTCAAGGAGTAAAATACCTTGAGAAGTCACTTTCAGGATGTCCGGATTGACAATCACTTCAGGCTCCTCCGGACTTGCTTGCCCCTTATTATCTGCTTTTTTGGTCTCACCCCAAAGATTGGAGCCCCCATGCATGCTGGGAATATTTAGGACAGCAATCCCCTCCAAAGATTGGCTGCTGAGATCCAGAGGAGTGCCACAGCACTGGTAAAAGCATTGCAGGTACATAGATAAGGTAAGAGAGAAGGAGAGCAAGGGATTAACTTGATATCTGCAAGTTTGATGGTTGCTCATTACAAAGAT
Source organism: Apricaphanius iberus (assembly GCA_028564705.1). Taxonomy (NCBI): domain Eukaryota; kingdom Metazoa; phylum Chordata; class Actinopteri; order Cyprinodontiformes; family Aphaniidae; genus Apricaphanius; species Apricaphanius iberus. The sequence goes on along the minus strand of JAPXFQ010000494.1, from coordinate 622,164 downwards.
TTAAGAAAAAGCACATGTGCAGGTCTGGTGATTCTGATGAGATGTGCTCACCTCTATTGTCAAACTTTCACTTAGTTTCTTGCAGGAAGCAGAGATGGTTTCTGAAGTGGCAAATTCAAAATACCACAGCTTGTTCTTCATTCTGCAAGATTTGAAGAAAAAAAAGTGGGTTTCGGGTTTAACTGTTACTTCACGCTAACAAAACATTTCATCTTTCAGGAAGAGAAGCTGTGCAGTGACACAGACACATCTGTTGTCACCACCTGTGTTGCTCAGCCTGAAGACGCTGTTCCTCAACATTGCTTTTCATTTATTAACAGCATTCTTGTGATTGTGAGTGGGTTACTGCTTTCTTTTACCCTGTGCCGGATAAATGGTCCAATAAGCACACCTACCTGCTGTTAAATTTCTGAGGATGCTTCTCCCTCATTGTATGAAACCTGTGCGCAATGGAGGCATCCTGCCAATGCAACACAAAACAGCCATGAGAAAATGCAAAATATAGCCCAACCATCTGTGAACTAAACACTTCTCCTAGTGTGGCCCGTTTCTGTGAAACTCACAACTCCAATTGAGAAGTAATTGTTGATAATCTCATACGGCACTGGATCACCCTTCTCCTGAATCTCATCTGGTATAACCTGCACACTCCAGCGGTCCATTGGAACCACAAAGCTGCTCTCAATGTCTTTAAGAATGCGACCCAGATCTTCACCGTCATATCCTGCAAAAACAGAGGCAGGATGAAGCAAACGGCACAGAGTTACATCATGTGCACAAATGTTACACCTTTTTTAAAGTACGAACCCGCTCTCACCTCCACCCCAACGCAGACAGCGCGCAAGGTCATTTCCTGTGCCCAGAGGAAGCACGGCAACAGGAGGCCGCACCACCAGACTGGCTTTATCTGATTTGAAGAGGTGGACAAAAGAGCAGCACAAAGGAAGTACGTCAAAAAAAGTCTTTACATTTGCTTCTTTTTTTCCCCGTTTTGCAAAGATTGACACACCTATCGCATCTAGAATCCACCCGACTGTGCCGTCTCCACCACACACCAAGATTCTGTAGTCCTGCAGGTCTCTGAAGAAACTCAGTCTGAAATTCAGATGATGATGTGAAATACATCGGCACAGCCTGAAAGCAGAGCTGAGGCACACAACAATGTAGTCTGAAATAACTCACCCAGCTCCAGGGCCACCACTTGAAAGGTTGTACACTTGCCTGGGATTCAGTAAATACTGAAACTTACGCAGCACTCTGAAATACACAGAAACAATCTCTACAATGGTCTCCTTCTGATATATTCTTTATAAAACCGTATATTTAAGGTACTTACCTCTCACCCTGCTTGCCACCACTTTTAGGATTGACAAACACCAGAAGAGGGTGAGTGTTTGGCACAGGACTGATCTGTTTGACAGACAATTAATAAAGTTACAAATACTTTTTTCACTAAATAAAAATCTGAAAGAAATGGCTAAATGCAACTCCATGCAACCAATGACCTTCATCTTATTAGCAAACAGCTTCAATTTCACCTGTAATTTAAGCTCAGAGTGAATATAACTAAACTCTACATACATCAAAAATTTCATGGTGAAACATGGTAGAGGGAGACGGTGTCGTCAAGACTTAAGACTGCTTAGGAGGATAATCTTACAGCAGGAGAACAACCCTAAATATACACCCAGAGCTACAACGAAATAGTTTAGATCAAACCAAATTCATGTCATAGTCAAAGAGAAGAGCTAAAAGTCTGTGGCATGACTTGAAAACTTGATGTTCACAGACATGCTCTGTCCATTCTGATTGAGCTTGAGCTATTTTGCAAAGAACAAACAATTTTTAAAAACAATAGTCTCTCGACCAAAGATGTCCAAACTTTACACAATGTTAGCCAAAACTGTCAAGTTCAACGTAGTTGAAGGCCACAGCAATCGGAAGGTTTTTAAAAAAAATCAAAAATGCAAAAATAAAATTTGTAGGGATTTTTTGTTTGTTTTAACTACAATAAATTAAAATTGCTTTATAATTAAATTGATCCGATGCTAAAATAAAAGGAAGAAAAAACACTTGTTGCAAGCTAAGTAAGTTAATGAATGGATGTGCTCTAGTAGGGTTTTGAATGTACATCCATCCATCTACTAATTAATCAATTCATCCATCCATTCTTTTGTTGAACTACTCCATCCATCCATCGATCCATAATTTTTTGTTTATCCGGGGTCGGGTCACGACGGCAGAAGGCAAAGTAGCCCAGACTTCCCTTTACCAAACAACTTGGGCCGGCTTCTCTGGATGTACCCACATCAGCTGGAAAATAGTTTGTTTTGAATGTTTGTGCTCCTATTTAACACAAAATTAAACTGAAACGGAGAAAGGTTTGGTAAATTTAAGAAAAACAGTCAGATTTACTTTATTTTTGCAAAAATTTCTCCCTAAAAAATGTAAAAATGGTAGAGGGAGACGGTGTGAGCCAAATATGCATCAATCTTTACCCTAGTCGGGAGATGCACAAAACCATACCAAAAGACCGTAAATGGTCCTGCTCTTTATGTTCCACATCGAAATGATGCCCTACTTTACATCCAAATAAAAAATCTAACTATAATACATCTTAGGTTGTAACTTGATAAATTATACAAAAGCTTGAGAGGTTTGAATACATTAACAGGTCGATGTATCATCAGTGTGCATTGTGTGAAGAAAGCTACCTGAAGCACTTGTCCATCAGGAGTAATATTGAGGTCGCTGTCATCTGTTGAGCCTGAGCAGCCATTTTTCATGTTGTTTGGCCTCTCCTTCAGGGAGAAAATGGGTAAATCAACCAGAAAACCTTTACAGGACTTACATATCAACACGTGAAAGCATACACAGCCTTAAAAAGAAACACAAACGGTATTTACTCACAACAAGAACAAAGCCCTAACCGACGTAATGTTCTGCGTTGGAGTGGTAGGTGCAGTTTGAACTGTACGTGTGCTTAAGATGTGCCTGAGGATAGCTCTGTACCTTTATAACAGGATATATAGCCCATGGAGGCAGGATGTGGTCTCTGAGCGTCCCACAGGTACACTCTGTTGGCTCCAGGGCAGCACATTCATCGTGACGCTGTGAAAAACAAACAGGTGTTACATCAAACCTCGGTGTGGTCGTGACTGACAGAATCCAGCCTTAGCTTTTAAATGATTTTCCTCTGCAGCTGGATTCGCTGTTAAAGCCTACTCACTCTTCAGATATGCCTCACTGAACACAAAATAAACAAGTTTTATTAAACATGTTTTTCCCTTTTTAAGTTATTGTAATATAATCCAGATATCTCTGGTTTAAGAGACACATATCTCCACTAAAACCAGCAACAAGCAGATGAAGGGAAAATGTATTTTATGTGTCTACTCAATACATTAGTTTTCAATTATTTAATTTTTGTTCTTTTTTTTTTGTAGTAAATCACACAATCTGTAAATATGGTGAAGCAATTTCTCTTTTTATCTGATTGGTCAACACCAGGGGAAATTACCTCTTTGATCCTGTTTGAAATGATAATAATATGGAGTGGTTCTCTTTAAACCCTACAGCATTATCCCTGTGAAGACATTCAGTTCGCTTCAGTTTCCCTCAGGATGCCCTGAGATTTGACAGAATGCACTTTACCCTCCACATGCACAGGCAAAGCAAACTACAGAGCATCACTCAGCCTAAACATAATCAATATCGACTTCAAGTTCTTTCAGATTTTGTGGCATTTCTACATTAGTGATAAAAGTGATGAGAGATGAAGAAAAGTTCCCTTCATTAAATAGGCTTCTTTGGGTCACCTGCCACTTAACGAAAATTGCTATTTATCAACGAACTGCAAACAGTAATTGCATTTAATCATGTTTGAATTTATTAACATTTATTGAAGCCCTAATGGAGAAAAAAGTCAAAGTAACCATACACTTTCATTTTTTGGGGCTTTCAGTATCAATCGAGACATTTGTCAACATAACAAATTATATGTTAAATGGAAAATTCTAATTCAGCCCTCGTCATGGTTCACTGTAGGCATGTGGCTTAAGAATTGTCCTCCAGACATATAGATGATCTACAGGCCTGAAAAAAATATAGTTTTACTTCCTCACTCCACTGAACAGAAACTGCAAACATCTTTATATACAGTGGGGTAAAAGAATATTTAGTCAGCCACCAGCTGTGTACGTTCTCCCAACTAAAATGATGAGATGTGCCTGTAATTTCTATCAAAAGTATACCTCAACTAAGAAAAATACAGAAAAATCATAAAAATTATTTATTTGCTAATTATGGTGAAATAGGAGTATTTGGTAAATGACAAAAGTTAATGTCATTATATACCAATTGTTGGCATTCACGGAGGTCAAATGTGTTTTGTACGTTTTCAAATGGTTGTCAAAGACTAGCTACATTTACATGTGCAAAATATCTTATTACAGATCGGATTAGAATTTCACATCTATCCGATTAAAAAAGGCGTTTACATGCTCTACATTTCTGAACAACATAAATCCTTTTGACATGCGCAGAACTATCTAAAACACTAGAAACGGCCGTAGAAGAAGAAATAGATTTAATTAATAGATTTAATTATTTTTACATCCTCAAGCCTTCATTCTTATGTACACAATCAAGTTACAAACAAAATATCTTTATTTAATTAAGACGACATATTAGACGTCTACGCATGACTTAACAGGCATGCGCAGGAATGACCTACATTCGGAATAGGAGTTTACATGCACCACGATCAGATTACCTATCTGAATAAACCACCTTTCTCAATCGGAATGAAATTTTGATCCAAATGTGTTTGATCTGGTCAGAATAATCTGAATGGCATGATTAAATGAAGCATTTTTATTCCGATCAGGCTTTTAATCCGATTACTTGTGTCCATGTAAACAAAGCTACAATTGCTGGTATTTTGGCCCATTCCTCCTTGCAGATCTCATCGGGAGCAGTGATGTTTTGTTGCCGTCGTTGGGCAACATGTACCTTCAACGCCCTGCAAAGATTTTCTATGGGGTTGAGATCTGGAGACTGGCTAAGCCACTCCAGCACCTAGTTAACCCGGCGGTGTGTTTGGGATCATTGTCACGCTGAAAGACCCAGCAAGGTTTCATCTTAATGCGCTCGCTGATGCAAGGAGGTTTTCACTCAAAATGTCACACAATCAGTCGTCCTGGTTCCTTGGCAGAAAAACAACCCCAAAGCATGATGTTTTCACCCCCATGCTCCACAGTAGATATAGTGTTCGTTAGATGCAACTCAGCATTCTTTCTTCTCCAAACACGACAAGTAGAGTTTTTACCAAAAACATCTATTTTGGTTTCATCTGACCGTATGACATTTTTCCTATCCTCTTCTGAATCTTCCAAATGCTTTCTAACAAACTTCAGATAGGCCTGGACATGTGCTGGCTTATGCAGGGGGACACGTCTGGCACTGCAGTATTTCAGTCCCTGGCGGCATAATGTGTTACTGAAGGTAGACTTTGTTACTTTGGTCCCAGTTCTCTGCAGGTCATTCAATGAAAATTACAGGCCTCTCTCAACTTTATAAGTGGGAAAACTTGTACAATTTGTCACTGAATAAATACGTTTGTTGTCCCACTGTTTTTTTGGGAAAGTAGTGGTGGATATCTCGGAGGAACGGAGCCTTCACTGTTTACTTTGTAACTAAGTGTGGAAACAGAAGCTTCTGTAGCTACTGGGTCTCACTGTAGCACTTGTTGTCAGTTGAGGGTTTTTGACCACCTACCTCCTCTGAAATCTAGAGGCAGTTGCTGATAGTATCACTTCCCTTGTTTGTGCAAACAGACTTTTTTTTTCTTCTCTGAACCTCTTTGAGAATTCTCTTGATTTATTTGCATATTTATTGTATGCAAGAATGCATTTATTTTAGCCTTTCTATCTAAAGCACACCTGATGCAACCAATGTAGCCCCTCAATTAATTACAGCAGAGAGTTCATGTGGTTAAGTGATGCCTTTTGGGAAAAATTCAATTTAGTGTGCTTAATTAGTTAAAGACGCCAGAATTATTTCAAAATAGCATTTAGTGTTGAATTTAAATTTAAAAAATAACATTGCATAATTAATTTTCCGTGTTAATTAGAAACACCTGATCAATTGTCAATATCATCAAATAACCTAATAAGGAGTGAAAGTTGAATAACTAAAATTTCCAACAATATAAAAATTGAGCCATGCATAATAATGACTCCTTACCATCGTGTGGCACCACACACAGTGTTTCCCTGTTAAACCTTGGAGGCTCTTGATCTTCTTTTGGCATCTATCACACTTTCTAGAATCACAGTTCCCACTCACCCAGTCATGCACTGGAACCTGTAAGTTGGGAAGCAATAAGTAAAAAAAGAAATAAAAAGACACAAAAATCAAGTCCCGTTTAGACTGCGTTTTACTGTACAGATTGTTTTGGAGAATCCAGCATACCCCCGTTTCTTTCTTTGACTTTACATACGTCCTGGCACAGGGAGCTGGGTTCTTATTAGCACACCGACCGTGAACCGTGTATTTGCAGCCTGCACAATACGACACACAAGTGGGAGGAAAAAAATCCCACCTTCAATGAGTGCACTTTTTATTAAAAAAAAGAACAATAATATTCTGAATGTGACATGATCATTTTTTGACAGACATTACTGCATTTGTCGCCCTCATCTGGTGAGGTCAAGAACTCACATGTGCAGCACAGCCCTTGTTTCCTCAAACCTATCAGCATGCTTTGACACACGTTGCAGTACACCGGCTTGTTGAAATTTTTCATTCTCCAAAGATGCTGCCCGTCTTTTTGGGTCATCTGATCACAGAAGGATGAAAATCAGAGGTTATGATTTTTGTTCTTGCTTCAAAAACGGGTTTAGAATAGAAACATGACAGTTTTAAGACAACAAGCTTTTACTATGAGTTTACTATGTTTTTGTTTAATCTGTCTTGATATTTGGGTTATTGACATATATGAATTGGCTCAATTCTTTAATTTGTTTCCGAATAAATAAATAAATAAAAAATTTTTCATGAAACCTGTTTTTTCACACTCATCACTTATTGAAGCTACTCCCCAAATAGCATACTGTACATCATTCAGATTAAACAGTGACTGTAATCTTTTTACACACTAAATTATACAACTGGATTTAATATTTCTAAAGAGCAACCAGTGCTTTTGTGCAGATTACCCACTGAAGTGCTTTCTTTAATGACAATGCATCTGCCAATCATCCACCGCATGAGGCATAATGTGCAGCTCACAGGGACTGTGAGTGGGCTGAATTTACACACCCCAGGCTTCAAGTGACCAAGGCTACAAATAGCCAGAGGGGAAGTCCCTCACATTGTCGTAGAGGCTTAGCCAGTGGGCAGAGTCTAGCTTGTGGTTTAGCATTGATGCAGTGAGCACTTTAACATTACAAAAATCACATCCGTTACTGGGCAAAGACAAACATTTTCATATGTGCAACTTCATTAATCTTGCCTTTACTAAACTTAAATATAGTACTTTGGCTTTAAAAGTTAATAAATTATTATAACACTTTGATGATGCTGAGTAAGTGGAAAAACACCACGGCATTATGATGGTGCAGAGGCTTGCATGAAGGGAGATGACATTACCACACCCTGTAACACTGAGTCGGCATAAAGGCCCTTAGAGACAGGCAGGAGGAGGAGGTAAAGGACAGAGAAGCTGCACTACAAGGCCAGGGCTTCAGAGCAGCGACACTGAAACACCTGCTGTAAAAATCGAACACATTTAAGCTCTGCTCTAAGAGCCCAAAACCACATAAAAAAGAAGAAGCACGCCACAAATAAAGCACCTTCAGACCCAGCAAGACGAGGAGAGGTACGTTGTTCATGCCTCCTTCTAACCACTCATCCAGAGACACTGTGCCGCTGCTGTCAGCATCAATCGCTGTCATCATGTCCTTCAGCACCTGATGAAATACGATTTAGTCGTTACAATCCATTCTGCTTTTACGCACCTGTGAAAATGTATTAGCAAAAAACAAAAGACAGCAGTGTTCTTCTGTTTTTCCATGTTTTCTGACACTTAAATGTTTCACCTCACCTTACACATTTTAATATCAGAAAAACATAACCAAAATAAATACAAAAGTTTTCAGGTGATGACTTCATTTATTAATGGGAAAAAATCAATAAAAATCAGACAAACCAATCGGACCCTCATTAAATCAAGATTTAACGGTGTCCTTCACTGAAAATCGTGAAAAACTGGTTGTTTTTTTAAATACAGCCCGTCACTCTGAGTAGGATAATCATGCTGCATGTGAACAATTTCTCCAAACCCCATTCCCTGCATTAGCCACAGAAAAAAACAATTAGGAAAAATTGTCCTTTTTACGTCACAGGGAATATTTGTGTTCATGGTCTTGCCTACTTTGTCAAGCAACCGCCCACCGGAAGGCTGATTTTGCAGCCTGGAGAGAGCAGAGAACCTCTCTGCTAGTAGAAGCTAGGAGCCGAAGCTAACTGTTAGCAATAATGCTAACGGTTGGAAACTCCACAGCATGGCAAAACACAGTAAGGCTAAGTTTATTTGTGGATATATCACATCAGCGTTGCAGTTTTTACCTAAGAAAAGATGATCTGACGAAAAAACTGTTGCAATCTGTCTTGGAATACCGTTATCGAAGTAAATTAATTTAATTATTTGATCGAAGGCAGCAAAAGAGTCACATTGCTGTTAGCCAATCAGAGATGTGACTAATACTGACTCGTGATTCTGACGTTCAACCCCACACACTCCTACGACAAACTGCAACTTCCTGAAACATAACTGATAGAAAAAATCTTCTGCATAAAATGTCTCTAAAGGCGTACAATTTTGCCAGAAACCATAGGAAATTCATTGAAAAACGAGTGAATGTGACCTTTAATTGTGTAATTTCACTGACCTTTACACATGGTGGAATACACCCATTGCTCTGAAAGGGGTTAGAAATTCATTTCTTGGCCTTTGAGACTCCAATAAACAACAATGAACAATTATATATAGATAGTAAAAACATGGAACCTGGATGAACCTTCCCAGGAGTTGTCGTTGCACCAATTTACTCCAAGAGGGCATTTACGACGCACCCAGGAGTTCGCAAAAAAAAAAAAAATTATAAAGCTATGCAAACCTCAGCTGCTTCGACTAAGATCAGTGTTTGATTCAACTATAAAAAACAGACGGGTAAGAAAGGGGATACATGACAAAAAATACCACTGACAAAAAAGAACACAAAGCTTCATCACATTTGCCAAAAGCATCTTGTGTTCAGAAATGGTGGACCAAGTCTTTTTTGGAATTTTAATATATATCCAGAAAGAGAATATCCAGCCATCAGTTCTTCAGCTTTAAATATTAAATGTGGTTGAGATGCTCTGGCCTAACCTTAAAGAGGGTTGAAAACCCTCCAACATCGCCGACATAAAGCAACACGCTTTATAAAGAAGAACGGGACAAAACTTCTCCACAGCAACATAAAAGACATAAAAGACAACATAGAGTCAGTTATCACAAACCCCTGATGGCAGCTGTTGCCACCAATAGAGGAACAACCAGTTATTACAGTTAAGGCCAAAATTATTCATATCCCTGGTAGATGTAGCTTCAAAGTAATCTTTAAATTTCTGTAACATCTTTGTTGTGACTGTAACGATTGTTACCATATGGACCGTACCAGTCAAAGTCCCGGCTTGAAACTAAATATTAGGATCATGGCAAGGACGCCTTTAGTTCTCAAATTTAAGTTACAAAAATGAGTAGAAAAATCTGGTCAGACAGTATAAGAAGAGCTTAATTGCAGTTTTGCCAGTAAATACTTTTTTCTGATTACTAAGAATATTGTAAACACTTTTAAATATGCAAATTTTAATCAAATTAAGGGTTTTTTAAAGGATCATCTGAGTAATATAAATCTGAATTACAATTAGAAACAAAACTCTAGGTTGAATAAAACTAATTTTAAACCTTAAGCTGCCAGGGGTATGAATCCTTTTGGACTTGACAGAAGGTAAATTTAACGGGCAATAACTTTTTCACATAAGGGAAAGTTGGTTTGGACAGATTTTTTTCCTTTAATAAAGGATGTAATTATTTAAAAACTGCTTCCTCTATTCACTTAACATTTGCTGTACGTGCTACAAAAAAAAAAAAAGGAAAAAAAGATAAATCTGCAAAGGGACAAATACTTTTCCGGATATATCTTCCAAAACTGCAATAAAGATGTTATTAATGTTTCAGCTTTTATAAATGTTTAGTTTAACGCTGAAGCTCAAAACAACAAGCTTGCAACAAGCTGGGACATTTTCATCTTAAAGCAGGGCATTATGGGACTTACTGGCTTGAGTTCTGACACGTCCCAGTCGAGATATTCTGCGGCATGCATCATTTGAGCGATAATTCGATCTACTTCCTGTTGAAAAAGAAAAGGGATCTTTTATACCTATAAGAATTAAATAATGGTATTAATACAATTAATGATTTATTCAGCTACTTACAGAGCTGTCAAGAACTCCATTGCCATCTCTGTCGTAAAGTCTGAATGCAACTGAAGATAGACAGGAAATGAAAGTGAAACTACCAGCCAGCTGGTTGTGATTAGAGAATAAACCAACAACTTACACTCTAGCTTGTCCCTGGGTTGTCCATCTTCCAGCAGAGAGAAGTAACATGAAACATCCTTGAGGAACACCTCCTCTACAGGAGAGATGGGAGGAAAATGAGAGGGCTGCAAATAGTCTGGTTACCATATCTACACAAACAGTGCTGAACAGACATCCAGTGATGAATGACTCTGCTCCAAATAGACCATAACCCAAATTGATAAGGCTGGCTGTAAAGTGCAATCAATGAGTTGCTTGAATGCGCAGTATAAAAATAATCTTACTCGTGCCGTCTTCCTGGGTGGGTTCAGAGTTTTGGAAGGAGCGGAAAAGCCTCTGGCAGAGATCCGGAGGGAAGTCCACTTCTAAGTAGGTCTTCAGGAACTGACGAAAGCCTTCCTCATTGATGCACTGGGGCAAAATAAATGAGAGATGGTTTTGTTTTGTGTTTAATGGTTTACAGACGTGCAAAAAAAAACAAAAAAAACAACGCTTGACTGTCTTCATGTTTTTGGGTGTTTCCTTCCCTTTTTTCAAACTTGACTCTAAAAATAAAGGAAGAAAATCATCACATTTTTCTACAATTTCATGCGAACGCATCAAGAAATAACCCAGAATTTGTTTAATGGGTATTTTTGATTTACAGAAAAAAAGGCTTTAAACCGCCTCAAACACTTGCATATGCACAGCCCTGGAAAAGTATTCACATCCTTGAACGTTTCCACATTTTCCTACACTACGACTGCAAACATCAAACTATTTTGTTGGGATCTTATGTGAAGGATTAGCGAACAGCAGTGCATAACTGTTGAGTAGAAAATGTAAAATTAACTTTTTTGAAATAAAAATCTAAAAAGAGTGGCATGCATATCTGTTACGTCCCACCTGAGTCTTTACTTTGCAAAACCTTATCTTAGGAAACACCTTTGCAGATCTAAATGCTGAGATTTTTTCCATCTTAAAATAGCTCAAACTAAGTCAGGTTGAAAGGAGATCATCCGTAAACTTCACTTTTCTGGTTTTACCACAGACTAAACTAAATCTAGCTCTAGACTTTGACTGAGCCATTCTAACACATTTATATGCTTCAATCTAACCCTTTCCATATTGTCTCTGGCTGTAAGTTAAGAGTCATTTTCATGCTGGCAGAGAAACCTTTGCCCCAGTCTTTAGTTTTTACCAGCCTCTTACAGATTTCCTTCCAGTGTTGTCCTTTATTTAGCTTCATCTATCTTCACATCAACTCTGACCAGCTTCCTTGTACTTTGCACAATAAAAGTATTCACACAGCATAAAGCTGCCATCACCATGTTTCTCTGAGGGGCTGGTATCTTCAGGGTGATGTGCATTGTTAGTTTGCATGAAGGCTAAAAAGTTAAATTCTGGTCTCACCTGAGCTGAGGCACACCTGTAAGACTTCCCATTTTCTTTTCTTTCATAGAGGTTGGATTTGTGAAGTAGTTCTTAAACCTGAACTCCTCCAAGGTTACCAGAGTCCCCTAGAAGCTACTCTGATTGTTGCTCCTCTTGCTTGCAATAATGCACAGTTTTTTTGTATAACCCATAAAATGCCAATAAAAAAACTCAGAGGTTTATGGTTTTAATGTCACAAAACCTAAAAAGGGTCAACCGGTGGTGATATTTAGTGTTTATATCTCTATATAATCCTTATGTTTTCTCTTTCTTTTCTGTCTCATCTTTAAGTGTTGTTTCTCTTTTACTTTGATCTTATTTTTAGTTACTCCTCTGCCCTAGTTGCCTTCCTACTCTTCTCAGATTATTCTTTGTTTAGACTGTCTGTTTTATTTTTCAAGCTTTATTTTCCTGCCACCTTCCCAGCTGCTTCAGACTGCTCAGTCACTTACACACCTTCAACTAATCATCTTGATTTAGTCTTTCTCTGGTTCCTTTGTCATTAAGCGGCTCATGTTCAATAGCACCTCGCTGGTTTCGCTTTCTATCTTCCCCACAGTCATGTCAAATAGTTTGTTTTAAGTACCTCTGTTTCTTCCTTAAATTAAACTACTTTTTACTTAAAAATATCCACATTTGGTTCTTCCCTTCTTCTCAAAATGACAAAATGTCTCATAAAACCTGGAAAGGATGACATTTTTGGAGGTTTTATGGTATGATGACATTAAGAAAACTAAAAGTAGCTTCTGATTCAAGATTCTAGTCCATCTGCTTGACCTGGCAGATGGCCTGGAATCGCATATTATGCTGCAGGGCAAACAAGCAGCATTCCCTTGATGATTGTGAACCACAAATCCATTTCATGTTAATATTTTTCTCTTTTCCCAGCTGGTACCCTGCAGGGATGCCCCAGTAATACTTAAAGCTCCATCAAGGAAGATAAGTCACAAAAAACAAGGAAAATAGAAGAAAAAAAGAGAGGAGCTCTCCAACCAAATCGAAAACATTTCATTATTCCATATTTCTGATGAGTGATTACTATTATTACTGTGAAACCCATGTTTCCATCAAACTTTTTTATAAAACTGAATGTAATTCATCAGCAGCGACTCCTTTTGCTACAAATTGGTTGGCAGTGAAAACCATTAATTTACATTATTGGAAGATTCTTTTATCATTTACATTTGTGCTGGCAAAGCAAGAAGAAAACCGGCTCACTGTTGAACGGGGCCTTGCTGCGTGGGCAAATCTAAGGAGGCAATTTAAATTTGCAGCGTCGCTCAGTTGCAACAGCTTAACAACATGATCGATAGGTTGGAATTCTAATTAAGCGGCACAGGATTATTAATAACTGACAAGATGCATGAATCATAGAGTCGTTTCACACCAAACAGCTGCGTTCAGTGCAATCAGTTTGTTCCTCGTGGAGCTAGCATCACCGTGAGAGAGTGCTCTGTGGCTGCACCGGGACACACCGTCCCCTCACCTCTCCATGTCTGTGCTGGGCCAGCCTGCCGTCTTTATCAAATTCCCTCAGCACGTCTTTCACCTTCAAGCTGCAGTCTGGAAGCAGAAACACAAAGGTCACACAGGGTTGCAGTTGTACATGTGCACTTGTGTAATAACTCATAAAAGCTCAATTCCTCTGTGGCCATTTATCAAATAAGATATTTAAGAATATATTTGAGTAGAGTGCAAGTACATATTTTAATGACTGAGTTGCAAAAAGGTGGTAAACTACTGCTGTCTCTAGATATGAGAAACCCTGAGCGAGGGTAAATGAGTGTGTGTGGGTGGAAGTGTGTGCGGGGAGGGATGTTAAGCGCCGCAGAAGCCGCCTGCTCGCCTGTCTGTCTGTACTCACATTCAATATACTGCTGAAGCTGGATGAAGTCGACAGGGTTCAGTTCCTTCACCTCTGGGTTTGTGGGGGTGGACATGATGCCTGCTTCTGCACTAACTGCCTGCCTGTGTACACACAGGCGAGAGAAACAGTGAGACGTAGACGGAGAGAAAAGAGAAGGTGGGTGAACAGCAGTGTGCTTCTTTGTAAAACATAAAAGCGTGGCTGCAAGCAAGAGATAGCATCTTCCTCATCTCACAGTGTAGAAATCCAGAACTGTAGCCCGGCAGAAAACATATATCCAAACTGTGCAAGAATAAACAGAAGTTCCCACACACAGAAATAGATTTTATATTAAGTTATTACTGTAGTATTACTTCAGTGTTGAAACAACAAACTTTTTTTCACATTTTGTCTGTTAACAACCACAAATTTAAGTAAACTTTAGTGATAAACAAAAGTAGTGAAAATTTTAAAAAATGGAAAAAAAGAGACATTTTTTAAAAGTAAAAATGAAATTGTAGCATACATTTATCTTCAGCCTCCTTTACTCTGACACCCCTAAATAAAATCCAAAAACCAAACAACTTCCTTCAGAAGTCATTGTATAAGTAAATGGAGATCACCTGAAAGATATCCAGCTGTTCTGTGAAGGCTTTAGAAATTTGTGAAAGAACAATAGAGAACAAAGAGCATCATGAAGACTGAACTGAGAAGCTTAAAGCAGAGTTGGGTTACAAAACCACAATCCCAAGCTTTAAGCAATTAGCAAACTTTCAAACCTCATGACCAATCACCTGATGTAACATAACAGCAAAGGAAATCTTTAAAGGAGTTCTAGAACAACATTTTTTGTTAACTGGAAACTGAGCACAGAAATGTTTGTTGGGGCTGAACATGGCAGAGGAGCCCTGATAAATGGTCAAATACAACTCCATAATAAAGCCCTACCACTCATGAATATTAAATGAGCTGTGTGCTAACTGGGTGGTCAATAGTAATGACTATATGAGGATAGGGTTGAGTTCTATGACCAACTGATACTGCCAGCGATGAATTGTAAATTTAAGGGTGTGTCTCTCTACGGCCGATGACACGTCATCAGAGCTTTGACCATATTTGCCCCTTTCTTCCTAGCAATTTTTCCCCCCTAAAGTTTTGTGACTATAGTGGCCTTTATTTTATACTGGATAGTGAAGAAAGGGGAAGAGAAGTGGGAGTTGACCAAGGGGGCAAACTCCGCAGGCCAAATGTGAAGCCAATCCGGAAGAGACAAAAATTGCAGTTCCCCCCTCATCGGCTAGGAGCTCGCTGCAAACAGGAGCAAATTACCATTGACTCCTAAGTTAAAAATGCCAGCTTCACAGCAGAAATAAACATATTTACTGCCTGGTTCAAAAAAATATTTTAGGTTTAATAGCTCTAAGCAGGGTGATTTTTTATAACTCATCTGTTTGGATATAATTTGAGCTTGAAATTATGAAAAATAACAGGGTGTGTCCCTTTGATTGACAGATCATTGCAAGCTAACAGCTAGCTCCCCTCTGCTTTCTCCAGGAAAGGCTGTAGAACTCGGACTCACATTACCATTCTCGGTTGTTTTGTTTCTCTCAACTTGACCATCAGTTGGTCCGCAAAGTTTATTCGTGTTGGGATGTTAATGATGCACTTAATGGACAAAAATGGCTTTCTGTGGTTTTGATTACATTAACAAACCGTCCAAGAAGCCTCTGCTCTATTGTTTTTTGGTAAGCAACATTACTTTTCTGTTGTCCATTTAAAAATAGCTGCTTGATCAAAAATGGGTTGAAATTATCACATATACTCTTTATATATTGATTAATAAAACTTGTTTTAATTACATTTCACATTGTTTTAGTGAAAGTTATGGATCAAAAAGGCTTCATGCTTTTATTTGACTTAATTATTGACTCTACCTACAAGGCAGAGGGTTAGCTGAGTCGCTAAACCGTGGTTTTCTTGTTAAAGGTGCCCGCTATACCTCCGTTAGCTAAGGGTTAGCTCAGTGTTAATCATCCGCCCCCACCCTCACAACCCCGCTCTCAGCTCCAACTTCTTGCCCGTTTTTTGTATTCTGCGGGTGTGACATGGCCTGTGAGATGGCTAAGATGATGGTGGTGGGAACCGCCCAGTTAGCTTCAATAAAGCTCTTCAAATGCCTACTGGTGACATCCCTGAGGCTCCGTCCATTAAATATACAATCTATGGAGATGACATGTGGGAAAGGTCCAGAAAGGAGGACTCGACGACGGGAAAAATGCGCTCTGTACATGAGGCGCCCCTACTAACCAATTACAAAATTACAAATTTGCGTAGGAAACCAGGTCGGAGATGGCAAACACTTTTTGCTACGGTACGTTTGATACCTCAAACCTCATCTTGCTGTGGTAAACAAGTGCCAGTAATTCATTCATTATGCTGTCATTATAAACTGACCCTCAACAGTGACAGCATGATGAATAACTGGATTGATGATGTTAGACAGTGGCCTCCAGTAACTAATAAAGGTATATTAAATCAATACCTATGTTAATTTATGAATTAATCAAATGTTTGAGCAATAAACAGAAACTATTAATAGGGAGATAATAGAATGTACTGTTAAACACTGCACATATAGTATAGATTGCGTATGCAGAAGTTAGCAAGCTGATAATTGCTGCAGTCAGAGTCCACAGGATGTTGGTGCATCTAACTACGTATTACCTTTACTTGTACTCCTAATACGCAGTAGGCCCATTTGTTCATACTGTAGGTAAACAAACATGGTCCTCCCATGACTAAGCACCCGAGTAACATAAGCTTTTTTATTTGTAGCAACCAGTTGTGTGGTTCATAGATTGTTATTGAGACACCGTAATGCATTATTCTGCGAGCACTGGGGCAAACTACCATTTAAAGTCGTAAAAAATGGCTTGGAAACTGATATGAGTTGCAGAGTGTAAACTCTTTGATAGCCAGCAGTGATAGCAAGGTTTAACTTAGCAGGTTGCTATTCTGAATGCTAGTTATGATAATAAATATATGTTCTGTTTTTATTTGGGAAAAAATACTTTCAGTATATGTTCTTTATCCACTTGTGGTGAACACCCTGGTCCTCAGGATACCCTGGAAACTCGTGTAAACCATACAGTCTGCAACATGGACTCGTTAAGTAAGGGCCTGTGTATCTCACACAGTGCTTTCTTCCAAATCGGGAGTTTTCTGTTGTTAGTAGAGCAGCCGATAACTGAATATGTCCTCCCAACCTTCCTAAACATTTTGGCTAAAGAGGAAAGTTTCAGTTCCTCCTGTTTATATTCAAATGCCCACCTGATGCACAGGGTCTATGGCTGCCTGACTGGGAGTTTTCAGCGCAATAATGGCCGCGGCTCAACTTCCGGTGATTTCCCCAAATCTATAAGAAGCTAGGCTAGTTGCAGTCTGTCACAAGCCATATGGAAGACACAGCAATTGTATATTTTTTATGTAAATTCCAATGAAAATCAAAGGCAAGACTTATGAGTTATGTTCACAAATGCCCTCCATCCAATCTGATTGAGCTTGAGGTATTTTGCAAAGCTGGTGTAGACATACTCCAGAACATCTGTAGGTGTAACTACAGGAAAAGGTGGTTTCTGACTCACAGGGGCTGAATAGATATGCACACCACACTATTCAGATGTGCTATGTTTGTAAACCATGTATCCTTGCACTTCACACTTTTTGCACTAATTTGTGTTTATCACATAAAATTCCTATAAAATAAATTGACGATTATGGTCACACAGTGAAAAAATACTAAAAGAAAATCAACAGGTATGAATACTTTTAAAAGCTACTGCATGTATTTTTTTCCTCATATGATGGAGTTTCAGAACAAAATCTGAAAAATGTGCACAATGATACGTATAAAATATCTGTTAGACTCCACACCTTCAAAAAATGCAGCTGGCCATTTGAAACTGGGTCAGGCAGAAATTAATTCAGCCGAACAGAGCCCATGGTAGTTTTACTCTAGGGATTCTAGGCACCCAAAATCTCTTTCATACACTCTGTGGCCTAGATCAGCTTCTAGAAAATATGAAACATCAGACGCAGTTGGTTTAGTAAGTGCCAAGCAGCGGCGTGGTCTGCAGGAATTAGGAGACAAACAATGACATATTAGTCTCAGGCTACAAAACACAATCTGGGTTGTGGAGGGGCCTCCCCTTGTATTTGAAAAGGAAGAAACTTAAATGTCACACAAAGCTGAGAGTGAACACCACATTTGAAAATGACACCGCGAAGGAACTCGTGAGTGCAGCACGAAGTGTCCTAACAGGACGTTTTAAAGGCGGATACACGAGGGCCTGGATGAGCACTTGGATGGTTTGTTACGAATGCTTTCACCTACATTAGGTGTGCATTTAAACCCTAATGGAAGGAAACTCTATGATGGCAGGGAAAAGGCAGCAAAACATACAGCTCATTAATGATTAAGGGAAGAGGAAACAAATTAATGGACAGGTAACGACATCCTGTTTTGTGTTGTTGTCATAGAAGAAACATAAAAACAATCCGGTAAAAAAAAAGAATACAGCCTGATCATTATAGAACTGATGGAATACCTAATGGAGTTAAAACATAATTATGCTACTGAAAGAATGTGATCTTTCCATCAGGTCTGTCATAATAAGCACTATGAGAGATAGCATGCTTCTCTAATCGGCTGATGCCTTCCTCAACTCATAGGAAATGATTGAGGTAATAGTTTAAAACATACACTATGAGGAAATTGAAAGTTTCAAGATAAGGACAACATTGACCTGAAGTAAAATAAAATAAATCCTGACATGTGCTCAGAGGCCAAAACAGATTGTTAATTATTTCCTTTCATGCATAGTGCGTCTTGCATCTTCTAGTGGATCCTTTCTAACTGCAGAGGTGCAGATGTTGTCGTGAAGCTGGGTTATGGCTAGAATTATCTTGAATGTGCAATCAAGATATGGGGGGCATGGGGGACTCATTCAAAGACAAATCCAGAAGCTAATCTAAAAATATTTTAAGTTATATGTGATGTTTATTCACCAATAATCAGCTTTCCATTTGCCTACAGGCAAATCTCTTGTAATAGTTCCAGTAAATTTACGTTAAACAGTGAGAGTGTTAATAATTTAAACATGACAAACCCTTTTTACACAGTCACAACCAAACTGAAAACAACCTTTTGTGTAAATTGTTTATTCTTTCCAGATATTAATTTCGTCTAAATCAGAGACACAAAATGAAGACTAAGTGCATGATGTTTTTCAGTCCAGGCTGATGAAAAGAGGCTCACTCTAAAGCTTTCCTTCACACTTTTGTCCCTAGGTTTTATCACACATTCAACAGCAGCTGGTGCACGAATCAGTAACGGGTGCCTTCACTCAGCAGAGAATCAGACTACTCAAAGGACAAAGAATATACTGGTAAAGCAACTGAAATAATGTGGAATACCAGGCACTCCCTACATGTACTTTGGATCCATTTTACTCTCTTCGGACTGTGAATGGTTCGCACTGTCTTCACTTAATTCCCCCTAAAAGGTCAGTGGCGTTGCCTAGCATTTCTGTGTATGCGGCCCGATGAGGTGGGCCGGGTCTGTATTGACAGCAAAGGTACACGTGAAGGAATCGTGTAAGTCAAATCGCTTCTTATCACAGCCTCAGACCACTTGTTCCTGACTCCATCGTCAAAATCTGATCTAAAAATAGGCCTCTAGGTTTACTGTGTATCGCTTATTTTAGAAATGTCTGAATTATAGTCTTTATATTATTATTATTATTATTATTATAGTCCTGTTTTGATTAGGAACAACTTTTGTATCCACAGCTGAAACAAGTTCAAACAATTTATTTAAAAAAGACTGATTTTTCTTCAGTTTCAAATAATTAATAAGACAAAACTTTTTTGTATTTTAGGTCAGTTATGCTTACCAAAAATATTTCTATTTGCTAAATGCCAGAGCGATGACAGAGAAGATTTGTTTTTTGTTTTTATCAGAAGCTTACACACACTCTCCTTTGTTTTTGTTAGAAATTATTTTTAAACGGTATGACTGTCAGATATTTGGGGTATTTTTATCAGAAGTCTTACAATAGTTTGCTGGATATTTGGTCCATTCCTCCTCTCAAAAGATCACTCACACACCATTAGTGGGAGACCAATAAGCTTTACCTATCTGATGTGTTGTTGGCTGATGTTTTGAGGTTCCTTTATTATTTCCACACCAGTCCAATCGTGCAGCTAAACTCTCCAACAAGATGTTACTTCTCCTTTGGAATGATGTTCTCAGGTTTGCAAGCCTCCCGTCTTCCCGGTCATAATGGCCAAAACACTTCAGCTTTGCAATCGTATGTTGCTGCTGGAGTGATGGCTTCTTGTCTGAACGATATTTCAGCCATACTTCACACACTTCAGCTTAAGCCAGCATTTTCACAACGTTATTTGCTTTTTACCCAAGGGCTGATACAAATATTTTGTATCAAAACTCAGAAATCCCTGGTGGTTACACCAGTACATAGCTGTGCTTCTGTAAAATGTTCGTCCAAGGTGAAACAGACTTAAGGTGGGTCACAATTCTCTGCATGATATCTTCCCCGTTTTCTCTTCATTTTCCATAATGTCACATAAGGAAAGAGTGTGTTTGAGTTGTTGCTCTAATATAGATCCTCAGTTGTGTGATAATAATAATGGATTGCATTTATACAGTGCTTTTCAAGACCATCAAAGCACTTCATAATTCCATTATTCATGCACTCTCACATTCATACACTGGTGGAAGCAAGCTATGATTGTAGCCACAGCTGCCCTGGGGCAGGCTGACAGAAGTGAGCCTGCTATTTCAAACCATCAGCCCCTCTGGCCAAGACCAGTATATTGGTAAGTGTATTGCCCAAGGACATACATCAATCCCGTGATTTCTGGACGTAGGCCGACAACTCACTGAGCTACAGCTAAACTCAGAAGTGATTGTAAAAAATCTGGCATTCAGGAAATATAAAACATTTTGTAATGCTAACTGACTGGAAAACGAAAGATTAGTCAGACTGAATATGAGATAGTGAGGAAAAAATCTTGTCTTTTTATAGTGTCTGTAAATATTTAGTTTCAACCGTATTTTGTCTCCTTACCAACTGGGCATCATCATCATCATTTTTGTCTACTTCAACACAATCTTGATCCTGTCCGAGTAATCCGATTCCTCACTTCCTGATTAGATAATGATTTGCATGCTTGATGATGAGGGGGAATCAGGACCAACCAGATGAGTCAGGACCGGTCAGAACACAGGAAAAAAGTATTAGAGGGAAAAATAAAGAGCATAACTTAACCAGAGCTGCACTCACGAACATGGCTTCTGGAAAAAAAAAACTGCATCAACTAAATGAGCTAAATATTTCAGGAGGTTTTGGGAAGGGCCGAAGTTTGAAAAAGACTAAATAAGGACTGACTGCTTTCAGTAAGGTCACACTGATAGTTAAATGGCAAAGGCTTGATGAGGGATCTGTTTATGTTCCTTTATAAAAACATTTATGTGGAAAGGTTTCTGCTGTAAAGACGTCAAAGATCTACATGCTGGCTGAGAAAGGACCCATTCACTGTCAAGCAGTTTGTTTCTTTTCGATGACAGACAATCTGAGATGTGATTTTTGTTTAAACAAATTGTTGCTCCTCGTCAACACAAAAAACAGGACTCATATTCTGTGCAGCCTAACGAGGATGTCTTTAAATAGCAGAGCAGCAAAATCTAAATATTAAAGCGGCACACTACAGCTCACGCAAGCAACTCATTCCTGTGAAAAACCTGAATCTGAATGCTTAGCTGGAAAACCCTGAGGCACAGTTCCTGAAGAAAAGTTATGCAACCCAATCAAAATATCAACAACTAAAAAAATAGTTCACTCTACTTGGGGATGACCTTTTTTCCAGTGGGGGTGAATGTTTGTGCAAGCTCTCAAAACACCCACGCCTTGTGTCAAGGAAATCTGCTGTTTTGCAACTCTTGCAGAGTGTAAGCCACCAACTTTGTCATCCTGTGGTTGGAAAAGACTGTTTCTGGTTTTATGAAGAAAAAAAAAATCAGTCCACTAATAGCGTTGGGTTTTTGTTTTTATCCTGAAACTATAGCACATCCCTTCAGTGAAGTGTGCGCAGATTGCATCAGATTAATAGAGGGGAAGGACCGACATGCACAGTTGCTATGGAAAGTGTTTCCCTCCATCAGCTGCTCTCCG